>JAVCKX010123983.1:0-19774 GCA_034780695.1 Lepetodrilus gordensis
AGTCTACCAAATGTGAAATAAATATTAGATAAAACTAAAGTGGTAAACAACTTTAAAATATTGCAATGCTGAAAAAGTACAACATTCAAAGACTTGACTATCTCAGTTGTAATAAACATTGGTGTTATTTTATATGTATTATATTGCATGCCAGATATAATCTTTTCACATGCATGAAAATTCATCAAATCGTTCCAAACATAAAAGTGTATTGTACACGTATACATTTACGAACAAGTAGAATACAGTATTATTCTTAAAGTTGTATTGCTCTCATTTCAAATAGTGCATCTTTATCATTATTATTGCTCTGAAACTGGACTGGCCTCGGAGATTATGAAATTTGTTAGTACGATTTCATGCTCAACTAGTGTTTTATACTCAAATGCGCAAAATTCAAATTGAGCATGAAATAATACTCCCAACTCCATAACCTTGGAGTGCATGCAATTCATGAAAGTGTCGTACCAATAGTCGGCATAAATCAAGGTTTAGAAAAAGCATGGTGCCCTCGCTGATTTATGCCAAGACATAAAGTACGACCCTTTCGTAAACCGCAGGCCTGGTTTCGATGTATGTAGTATGGATAACGTAATATCAAGGGAAATATGCAACGTTATTGCTATGACGATGATATTAATCCAACTAATTGTCTTACGTTGTAATGGAAGAAAAAGTTCAGATTATGCATATATTACGGCTGACATTGTTTTTCTCTGGATGGACAATGTAATGATTATATTTTGCACTACAATGCTGCAACAGAAATGGAAGACAACACAAATTAGACATTACAATTACATATTCAGTAAATTAATAACTATACATTGCAAAATGCGTAAAATGTTTTTTGTTTACATTTAGGCCATGGCAGGCTCTTTGATAAGTAATAATTGCCACCCGAGTGAGTAAATCTGTGGGAATCCTTCGTCCATTTGCAACGACATTTCCACCTGAACGAAATATTTTCAATTTATGAGGTTAAAGCTCGGACGAGATGTTCGTTCTTGAGATTTCTGCAATCTTTCAGCAATACGCATGTTAACAACATTGACACATAATATATATATATGAATATGACATGAATTACACACAACAAAGCAAAACCTGCTACATGAAACAATATGAGGTAAAACAGTTTGTATATCACAACTGTAGTTCAAAGTGATTCTGTCATTGGCTATTGCTAATGTCGAGTAATGCAATGACAAATTGTCCGTTTACTGTCAACACTCTTACAGTTAACTATTAAATAACTGTACAATTGCAAACATAATATTGTATACATATTTAAGAACATGTAGGATATAATATTCCTTGTATATAATTCTGTACATCTCCAGAAAAGAGAAAAAAATAATACGTAATCGCGGGACTCTGAATAATTATTATAAAACTTTATTATAATTATAATTATTCAGAATCTTGTGCTTTAACAAATTATTGCTTTTCTAAATCTGCATCTTGTTTAACCGTCTCCATGCTGATGGCAACTGGAGATGCTCTAATGAGCAGTGATTCTGCCTAATCCAGCATGGAGAGGGTTAACAAGTACTGGCTTTTAATTCACTGTCAATTCTCCTGATAATTCAAACTTTCTAATAGTTGGATGTAATCATTCATAATTTATCATTTACTATGAATGTTACTGTTGGTATGATCAGTGGTGTATTACTTAGCCATGCATGTCTCGCAAGTCTACAGCTATATAGCTACTAGATATATATTTTATCTACACTTCTGTAGGAGGGTACCATAAATAGGCACAAATATTTACAAATGAAATTCCAGGTCCCGCGGTTACAACACTGTTTAATCCTCTCCATGCTGAAGGCATTAGAGATGCCCTAATGAGCAGTGACTGCCTAATTCAGCAGGGAGAGGGTTAATATGATTTTGTGCTCGGTTCAAATTTTGCATCAGGATTTGAACCCAAATTTTGAGTTGAGCATGAAATCGTACTCAAAAAAGGTTTGTAACTTCGGGTCCATGGTATGGTTTCATGGAGCTCTCTTGTTCACTACGAAGTGCTGATCGATCGCCATGTATACTCCTAAAAAAAGGTTAAGGATTATATTTATATTTTCTTACGTAAAGATAAAAACTTAAAATGAGTTAATGTACTTTATGTGTAGCTTTTCACGATTATACAATTTTTTTATCTTTCGTGGTTCTGATGTTATGTGCAAAGCAAATACTGATCCTTAATATTTTTGGAGGAGTATATAAGAGCGCTATGGTATGGCAAAATCGGCAACAGAAAACCGCACATCTCCGGTGGACGGCGACTGCGATTTTTAGTTTCGCCGACCAATCGCACAGTATCTAGCATGTTTTGTTATTTATAGCACCGCACGCCAGGCAATCGAAATCCAACGCAAATCATCGACGGAAATCGCTAGTGTGCGGCCAGTATTTGAGACCATAACACTCTCTTTGCAGTGTATTAGCTCTCGACAGGGAGCGTCATGTTCTTTTCGTGGTTAAGAGAGCTTCATGAAAGGCTACCCAGGTTGTTTAACTTACCGGATACAATGGTCAAAGTATGATATGTGACTTCAATTTAGGGAGAACAAAATATGGATGAAATTTGTTAAATATTATGGACACATTTGGTATCCAAATCATGTACCCTGCAGTATTGCATAATTAGTGTGTCAATACATTCATATATTATTTACAATAATCAATAATTATCTTTGTATATGAAGAACAAACATGATTGAGAGCAGTAAATAATTGCATCATAATTTATTCATTGGCAGCGTTGTATTCAGCAGCATAAGCTTTTATTCTTTCAAATTAACCAAAGTACAAATTCAAAACTTTCAACAGTCTCAATCAAATATCATAATGCAAATATACTGCTCTACGTCTTGAACAACACATCACAATAACGTCCACAGGTAACTAGACTGGAGCCCTGGGCACTAGTGTGAAAAACATTTACAATGTTACTCCCCAAGATTTGTTACCATTGTAAAATCTGTAGATCATGCTGCCATGGTATAGCTTGGTTCAAAAAAGTATTACTCCACTGGTCTGAATTTCAAGACAGGGTCATACAATTAGTCTGGGCATAAGTCGAGGCTTATGTTATTTCCTGCTATAGTTAAACCATGGGTATCTTCTAAACTTCAAGCTCTCCTTATATATATATATTCTAGTTGTAGCGTATGAAACAGGAGTCACTGAGTTTGTGTACTGAGGATGAATGATGGTGCATGCCCAGATTTACGCTCATACCAAGGTACGACCCTTTTCATAAAATGTAGGCCTGGTCTACGCTGTAACTATAGTTGACACCCCTATTTCGTAGATTATCTCGGTAAACAAACAAAACAAAAAAACTCCATTTTCTTATTTCATTTGACCTAACCAAAATTAAACAAATTAAAATATTGCACCAGTAATAAAGAATCTGATCATCAAATATTTTGACTAAATTATTTTATGCAGAGGGGAGACATTCGAAAGAATGAACAGGCAAATAGGCTGAATTTGCAGGGCAAATCTAGCCTTTTTAACCGTTCCTTCTTTCGAATGTCGCCCCTCTGCATAAAATAATACTTAGTAAAAATATTTGGTGATCGTTATATAAACAGATTTTTTATTACTGGTGCAATATTTTTAATTTTTTAATTTTGGTTAGGTAAAATGAAATAAGAAAATTGAGTTTGTTTGTTTTTCATTCCATGAATTATTTACCAAGATAATCTACGAAATAGGGGTGTCAATGCATTTCATGCCAAACTATACCCTGATACAACACAACACAAAACTAGAATGAATGCTCTGATGTACAACAAATATAAATGGAAGAAATATACTGTACTTCAAAACGTCGGCTTCTGCTCTCGACTGACAAAACCTCTCGACAAAATCCGCAAATAATTATACGTTATTCTGGTAGTGGCATCACTCGAACATTTGAACAAAATGATAAGCTGATCTATGCATCAATTACAATTTTCAAAAGATTTCAAATGTTTAACAGCATAGTTACCTATCAGTGTTAATGTAAATATTAAAATTGGAATTAATGCTAAATTAAATCTACTTCATTAATTTTAATTCCAGTCACTACTGTGGTAATCATACAGAATTTTAGAAGTAAGTATCGAAACAGAAATCATGGATATAGTTTATTTTACGTTAAATATAGGGTATGCACAGGAAATGGAAATTATGTCTATACAAAAATTGTTAAAATTCTTCTTATTAAAATATCTAGATCTAATATATCTAAATTGAAAAACATTTTGAAATGGAAATAATTTCCGATTCCTGTGATTTATGCAAACAAATGCTGCAACCACTATTTAGGCATCGCGATGCCAAGACTGAGAATCTGACATCATACTGAACATGATAGCAGTACTTGGGCCTACACGATGCGTACTGTTTGTAGGAGTGGGCGTATCACAGCACCCGAGTTCTCGTGTATTGTGTTGTAGTTTGATATTGCACTTGTACAGGTTATATCCAAATACACATCCTACGCCTCACAATAAAACAGAGTAATATGTCTACCATGCTATATCTACCGTAATTACTCTAATAATTCGAACCCTCTAATAGTTCAACCACCTAAAATAATTGCAAAAAAATAGTTTATTTCTGACCCTAAAAATATGAACATGACAAAAGAAATTCAAATCCTAATTTATAATTATTAGAACAAAGTAATCTTTTTCAAATAATTTTGTTGTCTTATTTTGTTTTATTTATTGAATCTTTCTTTTATTTACCATTTCATTTACAATCATAGTTTGTATTTTAATTTGGATGTCTCTAATTATATGAACACTGATCGTTTTTAATTTTCCTATTTTACTAATAATTCAAACATATATAAATTTAATTATTTTCTCCTGTTCAAACTACAGTATTAGAGTAATTACGGTATTTCCATACAGTCAGTCGTCTCTAAACATTTGATGCATATAGATGTCATCCCCTGAAATGCATGGGCATTGCCTATTTACCTAGGCATCGTTCCTTTCAGAGCAGTATACTGCAGTACGTCGGACAGACACTATTGTCAAAGGAACATGTTACACAGTTCTCGGACAGTGTGCGGGCTGTACTCGCTAGCGAGGTGGTACAGACAGCACAGAAAAAGTACAGTGACGTCACCACATCTAAGTCATCTAAGGCAACTATTTGCCGCCATCTTGCTTGTACAGCTTGCTGGAGTGAAGTCACTGTCTGTTCGAGAACACTGTACTGTGCTGAAAGGAACATGGCCCTATATAAATCTATAAATTGTTTCTGGAATTTGTAGTGAAATTTGAAGTGTCACTCGAAGTAGGAAATGGCCATACGTTGCAGAGGATGACACATGCATCCTCAAATAACTGCAACTATTACTCGAAAGCCTTGTAGTTGAAACACCTATAAAATCTATAACTCTTGTCACATATCTATCACTTTTACATGCAACACTTAAATACAAATATCGGCAAATCCCATTCAAAACTATTATATCCTCGTAAAAATCCAATATAAGATATACTTACAACTATAATCCACATATATAAATTTGAATTGTATTGCTGTCAATACGACGTCTTTCCATATTGAATACAAAAAACTACTAAAACTACTGACTGAGTATTTGCGTATATAATTGATTTATAATCTCAATTCTAGTTTCAGCTAGTCTCCAAAGACGATATAAATATATTACTGGCCATTGTAACATCTACTAAAAAAAACCATCGTCAACTTCAATTTACAGTTTCTCAAAGAACAAGCTCATCGGATATCATCTGAAACCAGTTTTGTTTATTATACAGAAGCTGGAGTTCTTCCAAACCATCTTGAGCCCAGAACATGTATATTCGCCAAGAATTTAATATGAAAATGTCATTGATACTTTCGAGGCCAAATAAACAAAGTGTCACATTGACTCATATGTATTCAAGAAGTAGTATTATCAGATGTGCTGATAATATGATATTGTTAACAAAATGTAAACAGATTGGACGTGATTGTAGCAAGTGTATTATCAAACAAGATATACTCAACAAAATAAATTAAGGACTGGTAGATAGTTTGTGAGCAAGCTTTCTGCATATTTTTTAAACTCGACTTGAGGAATTGGTGCCATATTCAACTTCTAATGCATCTACAAGTTCTTGAATAGTGCTTAAAATAATAGAAAGCTAAAGGAGATATGTCCCCAAAATGTTATTGGCCCTTACTTAATTTTGTTGAGTATATATATACCATGTATACTAGTACTTGGAATACAATTTTTATACACAAAATGTTTTCCTCTAGGGACAAAACTATGAGAAATCTAGGTAGAAATTCATAAATTGATTCCGTATTTGTACTGAAAATTTAAATGTCACATTCATAAAATAAATTAATTTAAGATGTATGCTATCCAAATGGTTAAGGCAATATATGCTGCCTTGTAAATCAATTTTTAAGGGCAACATTTTCTTCAGAATCTTCACGCTGATACTGGCAGAATAATGGCAGACGTCGAATGCTCCTTACAGACGTGCAGTATGTTTCCATGACGATTCTACTCCATGGCGTTGTGGACTTTCTGTTAGCCAGTGGCAATGTGGCAACATTCCTGTTTACAATTGTCATGATACCTGATTAAATACATGGCGATAAATATGATGATGATGTAAATCTGTAGAGCCGTTACTCCAAGTGGCACAGAAAACCATGTGCGCTTATCACGTGATCTACAGTCACACCGTTGGAGAGAGAAAAAATGGCGATATTTCTTTTTAACTTTACCACCACGGCCAATCAGAATTGATGTTGCATACAGGATTACTCCCAGTCCTGCCTGTTTAACTCTCTCAATGCTATAGGCAACCTCAGCTGTCCTAAAGATCAACTTGTTTGTGCCTAATCAAGCAGGAAAGGGTTAAAGTTTCTGGAAGATATCCAAGAAGAACTCTCTGGCTTTTACCCACAATTCACACTTGTCCCGAATGCTTTGTGAATTCGCCGATATCCTGAGGATATTCACTATAGCTGCTGCAGCTAAAGATCTCAGTGTTCTATTGTTGTTTTCATCACACATGTCTGAACATGACATTTTGATTAATGCTCATACTCAACATATATCAGGATACGACCATCACGTAATATCCTCCAGACTCAATATCTTTAATATCCATCATGGAATCCTTGATAACAGTGACTTATATCCTAAAAGATTCATCACTGAATCATTGATAATGATCACGTGATATCTCAAAATAAATATCCATCACAGAATTCTTAATAATAGTCTCGTGCTTTTTTTAATATAAATATCACTCGCTTCTCGATATCAGTCATGATTTTTCGTAGAAATTCTTCTATTCGGAATTCCAGACCGTAGGCCCTTAAAACACCTTTGTCACAAACTGTCCATAAACCTTGATCAACCTTGGCCAACCAATGAATGTAGACTAGGCTCTTAAAGCGCTTTTGTCACAAACTAGCCAAATAGGCCTTGAAAACACCTTTTGTCACAAACCAGCCCATAAACTGTCGGCCTTTAAAACACCTTTGTCACAAACCGTCCATAACCTTGATCAGCCTTGGCCATCAAATGAACGACGTCGTCACACAGACCCATGACTCAGTTCCTGTCACAGCGACGTCAGTGCTAACATTCCACGTCGTCATCATCATTGTTCTCCAGTGACAGTGTCACCATCATGTTCCCCTTCTTGTCGGTGCCGACGTTCGTTGTACCGACGCTCATCGACCCGATGCTCATCATGCCGACACCCGTAGTTCCGTAGCCCTTCTCGAGCGACGGCAGACCCTCAATGTTGTTGTTCTTCAGCAGGGAGGGAGGATTCCACCGAGGAGCCTCCTCCCCATTGGCTGCCACGGGAGGCGATGCGCTGCCAGTGGTCGAAGGAGTTCGGCTCCGATCCACGTAAGTAGTGTCAGTGAATAACCCTGAGTGCACGTGACTGTCGACCCGATTGTCCCTGAGAGGTCCCGTCCTGTGCTCGTTCCTGTCGGAAAGTCTGAGTTCGCGTGACGTCGTTCGGACCGCGCCACTCTTGTTGATGTCGACCGTGCGCGGTAGACCCGTCACCAGGTCGTCGCGGATCTCGAACGCTATTCCTTTGGGAGAGGTAGGTCGGTCCTTGTCTGGGATCTCGAAGGACTCCAGGTCGTTGCTCTTTCTCCAGGATGTCCCGGGAGCTTGTGCATTCATGGAAATGATCTGCTCCAGCATGTCCTCATCCAGTTCCGGAGCCTTCTTTTGATTCTCTTTGTTTTTCCTCTCCACTGCAGCGTGAACCGCGGGTGCCGAGAAATTCACAGAAGCTTCTGCGGCAACGACTTCCTCCTTGATGATTTTGGGAGGAGGAGCGGAACTGTCCTTTTTAGCCACGATGGCTTCGATGATTCCCTCCTCGATTGGGTCGCCTTCCGGGATCTCGGGTGGCGAGGACACTGCACTGAAAGCACTGAGATCCACGGGGGATGGAGACCGGTCTGGACTAGGACTCTCTGTGTCCCTCGGCGTGAACTCGATGTTGTCGCTGCCGATGTGGACCTTCCGCTCAGCTTTCTCCGAGACGATCTCGTCCTCAACCACCTCCTCCTTGTTGTCCCCCCAGGTTCTGGGTGCGCTGCTGACGGCCCCCACAGCCACGGGAACTATGACATCATCGACCAGAACCTCCTGCACAACCTTCGCGGGAGAGGACCTGATCTCGAACGAGAATTCCGGCTTCACGAGCGATTCCGGCGAGGTCAATGTGCTGTCTGGACTGCTGGTGGAATTCCGTTTCCTTCGTTGCGGTTTCGTCGGAGTCTTGGGTGTCGTGATCACTTCTGATATGTCTTCGGAGGGCACATCGCCATTGGTGACTGTCGTTTTGGGTTCGTTAAGGTCCAGCATCTGGTCCATGAGGCTGGCGAACTCCATCACCTCGGCGCTGTTGACTTTATGTCCGGCGGAATCCTTTGGAGTAGATTCGGAGTTTGATGACTGTTCCGGGAAAACAGTTGTCTCCTCCTCTTGAGCAAAGTCTGAAAAGAAATAGCAATTGCAAATTTTGTTGTTGTTGCTGGTTTCATTGCAATAGTTTTTCTATTAGGACACCAGGGCCCATTGTACAGAACAGTTATAGCTACAATTGATTGTAAGTCAAATTTTCAGAATCAGCCACAAGTCCAAATTCATTGCATAAAACACTACAATACATGAGAACATGGTTAGCTAAAAATAGTGATTTCTTATTCTCCATCTATAATTCAAGTCCAATTCTACGAGAAGAAAAATAACAAAGCAACTTCTTATACGGTATTCCTCACCTAGATTAGGAATGCCAATATCAGGGAAGTCCAAACCAGACTTCTGCAGTCCAGTATCGGTGACATGAACCGTGACGTCGGACGACATCTTCACATCGTCTGGTGACAACGAGTCCAAGAAGTCCACGGACTTCTTCTCCTCTCGCTTCTGGAATGAATTCCGCCTGGAATCGCTGAGAATTTCCATCCGCGCCTGCAGGGAGTTCTTCCTGCTGGTATCTCCGAGGATTTCCAGCCGCGTCTGCGAGCTGTCTCTTCGCCCGGAGTGGTCGAGGATCTCCATGGCATCCCGCCCCATCATGGCCAGCTTCTTGGCTCGGGACGAGTCCTTCCTTGTGTCTGACTTCATCTCGCTGAGAGTTCTCTTGGGCTTGAAGAGCTGCTCTCTGCCGATGCGCTGGAGCGTGTCCAGAGATTGGCTGCGGTACAGCGGGTGGCTCAGGTTCTCGTTGGAGTCTGAGAGGCGGCGCTCCGTGATCGTGTCCTTCTCCTTCTGCAGAGTGACCTTGACCGGGTACGGGGAGGCGTAGCTCAGGATGGTCAGCGCGTCCTCGTAGACCATGTTCTCGAAGGAGATCGTCACGCTTTTGATGCGGTCGCCTGTCGGAGAAAGAGAAATACCTAAGTTCGATTTCTTGTTTAATTAATTCATCTGAAAGGGGTGGGTGGTAGTAAGTTTTCAAGAGGTCAAAGGTCAAAGTTTTAAAATCTATTAGGACTACAATACTTTCATTTAAACTCCTTGTCAGAGGTCAGCAGACTTGATTTTCAATTTCATGTAAAATAAAATAAAATACATTTTCTACTGGACAATTTTATTTTTGTAACTGCCTTTAACATATTTGGCAAGGACTCATATCCATATGC
Organism: Lepetodrilus gordensis; assembly: GCA_034780695.1. Taxonomy (NCBI): domain Eukaryota; kingdom Metazoa; phylum Mollusca; class Gastropoda; order Lepetellida; family Lepetodrilidae; genus Lepetodrilus; species Lepetodrilus gordensis. The sequence continues at coordinate 10,177 of JAVCKX010123983.1, forward strand.
TTACCAACTTTGACCTTTCCAGATTCGACTGCAGGACCTTTGTTGTGCACGTGACTGACAAAGATTCCGTCTCGCATGTTTCCAGAGATGTTGAAGCCGAGTCCAATGAAATCTTGACTTTGTAGCCAGACACTGGTGACCTCAGGATCCTATGGACATAGTTTATGGATATTGTATGGACATAGTTTATGGACATAGTCTATGGACATAGTCTATGGACATAGTCTATGGACATAGTCTATGGACATAGTCTATGGACATAGTCCATGGACAGTTATTACTTCAAGAGCAGAAACGCTTCATAAAAGTGTCCATTTTCTATGATAACAATTCTTAGCTAGATCAAGACCCAAATATCAATATTAGAACTCTTCATAGAAATGGTCATTTGGTTATTTTCTACATTAACAATTCCGATTCTATCGATACCAATGAATCAATTAAATATACGATACATTGATGTGTACTTGATAGCTATTTCTGAACTTCTGGCTGCATAAAATGTATGATTATCATTCTCAATTTATAACATAAAAATAATTAGATTTGTTTTTCGTTGAACATTGTAAAACATTTATGAAACAGAAAGGTTTGGAAAGATGAAAGTAATCAAAATGTGGATTCATTTATTGCTTAATGTCGGTGTAGGAATATTTTAGTCATAGGTCACGATAATTAACATGTTAGAAAAGCTTTAATAAGATTAGTCCTTTAAAAAATAGTTAATCTAAATTGGGTGAATATGGTACACAGTGGTGAGGATAGCAGTATCTACTTATGGTAGGACAGTAGTATCTAAATGTGGTAGGACAGCAGTATCTAATTATGGTAATATTATGAGGGCAGCCTACAGAATGTTGATATAAAAAAAGAAAATCCACCTGGAATGTTGTGAATCAGGTTTTCCCTGTACAATGATATTCACAGCAATTACGAAAGATGTCCCATTGTTTGTATTTTTGTAGGAAATAGACCTTCTATGTGTAATAAACGTTTGTGAAATAAAAGTACGGTAACTCTTCTTCCCAAATATTCTTACCCGGTAGTATTAATGTTTATAATTTATCATCGAAACATTTCTCTCCCCAATTTTTTTATTTTATTTATTAAATGATGACGTCAATTTACATGCAAGTACAGAGGTAGCACATGGTCACCATTATATATTAGCAATACCAGTCTTAAAATACTTGTACTAAAATAATAACATGTTTATTTATGACGCAACACATTCCACACCAAATCTGAGCATGCTCATGATACTTAAACACTACCCAGGTGAATGGATCCATGCGCACTCACTTCCCTTCTATACTCCCTGAGGATGATCCCTGGGTCATAATGGCCCTATTTTCAGTACAACTGGTCAAAGGTGATAACTTAGCTGCATATAGAGACTAATATCAAGATGCTAGATTACGAGGACAATGTATGGTGACATATGATGACTATGCATGGTGACATGGCAGACACTTTGTGACGTGAATTAACGTTCAGTGAGTCGAGGAAATAAAAATTCATACATACTGTCTCTGGCATGCGTTAAATATTTGAATCCCTCCTCCTCACCCTCCCCTACAATTCCCCCTCCCTCTACACCTCCATAAGTTTGAAACCTGATAACTGTTCCACAAAAGCTCTGTTACTGGAAGATTATAATTTGAATTACATGTACAGTGTACTATCATTTCATATCATTATATCTTTGTCTGTCATCATCGACAATAACAACATTTTGAGGATATGAGCGATATCAGTTTCAAATGGCGAAACAGTTATTCATATACTAACAACAATGTATGTCAAAACTGATCGAATCAATGCTATGTTGCTTCAGAGGATACATTACAACATGATTTTTAGAGTAAAAATTTGAGTTTTCTGACAGATGCAAGTTTTAATAGATGGCAAGGACTATTTAACCGAGTGTTTTAGCAGTAAGTATCAAAATAGAGTGTGTTGTAGAAGTAAGTATCGAAATAGAAACATGAATTTGTGACTATATTTCTTTTTTAAATAATAGGTTAAAAAGATTGTATTATTGTGTGATCAAGGTGTGAATTTTGGTAAAATTACAAGTATTCTTTCAGTTATCTGGTGACGGGCTGCTTATGGGAGGAGGGTAACTCACAACAACTATTATATAACATGATTAACAACATAATATATATCTATTTTGTTCATAAATCACTAGAATTATCGCATATTTTGGATTTATAACATATTTACCTAAAAGTACATACATTTGAAATGACTATGAGTAGATTGAAAGTGCTACATTTTCTACATGTCCCACTGGTTTCTAATATTTTCATATTTTATTCTATTTGTATTTATTTATTTATTTTATCTTGCCGTTAAATTTGCACATAACGGAAGTCCCACTACTCCATTGACAGAATACCCTGTCTACCTACCTGTTATGTCACATGACAAAACAATCCCACCATATACATACAGCCTTCTAGATCCCCTTTTACATACGCTCAATACACTCAACGCATAAATGTCATGCCAGTCAGTGTGAACGTATAAACTACACACTGTCGAATCTTTCAAAAACTTTCTCAACAATAGAACATACTTGAATGGTGACTACCATCCTTGCAATAGTGTGACTACGTACATGGTTAGTCATTCTAAACAGAAGCCGTTGCCTTTTGAGGAAAGTGTATTAGTTTCTAAGGCAGAAACAACCTATACAGATATACTATTTGGAAGACTATTTCCATTGCATTAAGTCATGGCACCAAGATTATGAACATTTTCTGAGTACAATGTCATTCTCAAGCTCAAAATGTACATGACTTATGAACAAAACTTTGAGTTGAGCATGAAATCGGACTCAGAAAGTTTTGTAATCTCGGGGTCCTTGATTTCCTGTACAAAACGGCCTAACTCTGAGGTAACCTAACTCTGAGGTAACCTAACTCTGAGGTAACCTAACTCTTGAGGTAACATAACTCTGAGGTAACCTAACTCTTGAGGTAACCTAACTCTGAGGTAACCTAACTCTGAGGTAACCTAACTCTGAGGTAACCTAACTCTGAGGTAACCTAACTCTGAGATAACCTAACGTCAACCTTAGCAATGGTGTAGTCCACGCCAAGGTTGGAGTTACGACCACCTTAAAGTTACGCCATGTCGTACAGGAGAGCCCTGAGCTGCGCTTCACGAAAGGGTCGCACTGTAGTCCAAGAGTAAACCAGAGTGTACGCCATTCTTTCACTATAGCAGGAAGTGACGTATACATGAATTTATGCCCAGACTACTGGTACGACAGCTTCGTGAAACTCAGACTTGGTCTTCCACTTTGTGAATGGACACTTACTAAGTTCCCAGGTACATGCTGAAATCAACAACATTAATCCCAGAATCAGTCTCAAATTATGCAAAATATTCATGTTCAGGGTCGGATTCCACAGAACAATCGTAGCACAACGGCGGCCATAACTCGCATACCGGTTTGTTATGTGTCCGTGGATGATAAAAAATACACCAGAAACACCCCGAGGTGAAAGTGTCCTGCCAGGATCCTATTAGGATTTTGTTAGGATCCTATTAGGATTTTTTTGGATCCTGGAACTGGACGTCCAATTATTTTGGCTGTGGTACATGTAATTTACAAGTTACGACTCACGTAGTGCTTCGGTCATTTTATGAAGCGACAACCAGATAGTTTACGCTTGCCGTGAAGTCATGTGATTTCCAGCAGAAACTGTGTGATGTAATCTGGATTAAACAGCTAGGAAGCTAACGTGAAGCGAATAGAGATTTGTAAAAATATTGAAAAAATTCAAAAGTGATTTGGTTATAATGTGTACATTCATAATCCACACTCGAAAGCATGCGCATAGTGTTACATTATTAGCCTAGTCATTGGGTCATTGTGTACTTACTTCTCTGCTCAACTCCCTGGGGAGTATACATCCCAAGCTATCTATTATTGTCTTTTATTACAGGGATAGATTACAGATTTTGAGCAAGTGGTTAGCATGGTTACAAGATTTCTAACCATGAATTGGAATAAACAATAAAGGAGGGAAAATATATATAAATCTTCTCTTTGTCAAATTGTTAAAAACCATTTAATTTAGCTAAGAATCAATAAAGAGTAAAATAAAAGAGAAAAGTTGTTGGCAATATTTGGATATTCTACCACTGGCTTAAGTTTGTGAAATCATTTAACCCTCTCCCTGTTGAAGGCAACTGGAGAGCAGTGGTTTTGCCTATTCCAGCAGGGAAAGAGTTAAATACATTTCAGTATTGTTTCATAATTTCTAAAACTATAAATAGATTTGGAACAACATTGGCATAATGGTAGTGAATGTTAAATAGACATAGGATTTCATGCAGTGTGAACAGTTGGCAAATTCTCATATGTAGTCACAATTAATGTATTATATAGGAAAATATTACATTCCAATTATATGTTATAACTTTTGTTTCATATACTCTTGGAGGTATATACTGCATGCAGGTTAGATATAATTTTCATTTAACTTAACCTTATATTTGTGTTCTTTATTAAACATTTATAGTTAACACATAGATCTCCCTGCTTTCTGCATGTGATTGGGCAACTTAAGTCGCCTTCAGCAGGGAGAGTATTAATCAAAATATTTAATCAAAATATTTTATAAAAATGTCTTTATTTGTTTCATTTAAAAGATGATAAAAATAAGTCAAATTTTAAAACAACTAATCCTAATGACAAAATGTCAAAGATTCAAACAGTTGACAAACAACTAGTTGACGGACTAAACATGTCACATAAACTCACAAGGTCTATTCCTTCAAATGGAATCTATAAAAAGACAAATTGAATGAGATTGAATTCTTCATTAAGAGTCAAAGTAATTATTTAAGATTTTGCATTGATGTGAATTTTGCATAAAATGTTAAGAAGACGAATATTAAAATATTCATGACCTGTCGTTATTGTCATAATGAGGCGTAATTGTCTACCAGTAATGTTCGTAAACAAACTGGACAGTCTGAGAAACAGTGAAATGGAAATCTAACAAAGAAAAGTGCGTTGTTATAGATTTGAAAATCTTCAATAAATTGCCTAGAAGGCTTGCTCTCTCAAAACTGTCTCTATCAGATGTACGCACTCGCAAACAAAAATAGCTGTCATATACAAAAACAGCTATCATTAACAAAAATGGCCGTCATAAACAAAAATGGCCATCATAAATGTAATATAAACTTGTTCTGAGAGTTATCGCACTTTTTACTTGACAATGTTAACCTACGCCCAGAAAAGAAACATAAAAATTCCAAATTGTATAAAAGAAATTCAAAGCCATAGTTTGCATTCTTGAATGTATGCTTTAACCTTTCACCTGCAGCTATGGAGGGATGGAGCAGCAATTGTTCCATCATGGAGAATGTTAATTTGAATTTAGTCCACAAATATATAACATAATACTCATTAATTCAAACCCTTTAATAGTATAAACACTGATATAATTACCGGTATTTACAGAAACCATAAAATAAAATAAAATAAAATATAAAATAAATTGAATGAATGAATGATTGATTGAATTAATAAAAGAATGGCTGGATGAATAAATGAATGAATGAATGAATGAATGAATGAATGAATGAATAAATAAATAAATAAAATAATAAAAAATTTAAATGAAAATAAATTCAAAAATTTGGTGAAAGATTTAAAATTAAATGGGTGAAACATTTCTGCTGATGTAAAGAACCACCAATAAATCTTTTTTTTTTTTTTAATATAGTTTTTTTCATGTTCAAACTAATAGGAGAATTACTGTAGTTGCCTATTCTCATGGAATGTGTTCTGAAGAGTTCTCACCATGCCCTTGAGATAGTCGTCATCCAGAGATCCACAAGACCCGTGTCTCTGTAGAATCCCTGGGATGTCGGAACTCGGTAACGACATCCACGTCTTGCGTTTGTCAGCTTCCAGTGCGGGAGACTGAAACATGGTGGGAATATATTGAAACATGGATGGCCTGGACTGAAACATGGAGGGAATAGACTGAAACATGGAGGGAATAGACTGAAACATGGAGAACATTGAATGAAACATGGAGGGACTAGACTGAAACATGGAGGGGTATACTGAAACATGAAGGGAATATACTGAATGAAACATGGATGGAATTGACTGAAACATGGATGGAATAGACTGAAACAGGGATGGAATAGACTGAAACAGGGATGGAATTGACTGAAACATGGTGGGAATGGACTGAAACATGGAGGGAATAGATTGAAACATGGAGGAAATAGACTGAAACATGGAGATAATTGAATGAAACATGGAGGGAATAGACTGAAACATGGAGGGGTATACTGAAACATGAATGGAATATACTGAATGAAACATGGAGGGAATTGACTGAAACATGGATGGAATAGACTGAAACAGGATGGAATAGACTGAAACAGGGATGGAATTGACTGAAACATGGTGGGAATGGACTGAAACATGGAGGGAATAGATTGAAACATGGAGGAAATAGAATGAAATGTTAAGGACTGAAAAATGGGAGAGGGATGCATGGACTGAAACTTTTGGGATTGAATGAATGAATGAATGGGAAGGTTTTGAACCATGGGGTATTGCAACATTCAGCACTGAAACAACATGGAGGGAAATATTGAGGACTAAAATACCTGGAACTGAAGCATGGGATACTGAAATACATAGGACTGAAACATTTAGGACTGAAATATGGGGTACTGAACAATGAGCACTGAATCACAGGGGACTGAAATATGGAAAATTCAAAACAATGACAAGCCATTGAAACAGGGACTGAAACATTACAAGCTGAAATAATCGCAAAATTTAGATTTTAGTAAATGCAACAAAATTTAATATTTTACAGCAAGGTTTAAAATATCAAAAACAAATACGTATGAACAATTCACATACATATTACAGATTTTATTAATTCAGAATTTATATACTGTGACATTAAATGTATATGAGTTGACATCAAAGCAAATAATAATAATAGACCGGGGCGCCCTGACTGCTAGTGTAGCAGTCTGATGTAATAATACAACAAATTCTTAACCTTCAAAATAACATTTTATCAATACACGTACTTCAATAGAGAACTAAAAGTGCTAGCTCGGAGTTTAGAATATGCACAGAATACATGCGTGTGTGTCAAAGTTGAAAACACATTATTGTATAGTATGATGCTATTGAAATCCTTATCACAACCACCAGAGTACTTTGTTGTAAGAAACATGTAATGTAAAATAGATGATAAACGTGTATTATTAGCGCTACAGTTGTTGCTGTCAGACTATTGTTGTTCATGTGCTTTGACCTTTGACACGTACATGATTATTCTGTGTGTATTCGAAATGCAGAGTGGTCTTATTTAATCACATGTTAACAGGTAAGAATAAAGCCGATCCCAAATAATGCTGTTTTCACAACAACTCATTGTCTTTTTTTATAAATGGGTCCATCTGTAATATGTCTATACAAGATAACAGTACAGATACATAGTGTGTGTAATATAAAATATATTCAAATTTTGGACGCCCATCTTAAAATACATTTTGAAAGTTATAATTTCTTAAAATAATTTCAAATCAGCATGAGAATTGGTGAGTGAGAAACTTCCAATAGAGGACACAATTTAAAATAATAATTAATGAAAAGGAAACCATTTAAAACCAAAGTCACAATTTCTTCAAATACGTTCAAATAAATATATGAGCATTGCTCAGTGGAACACTCCAATAGTGAGTGCAAGTCTAGTCTAATCTTATTTCCGGTGACAGGTGAAATGCATCTAGATTGTGACATTTATTTGTGCCGTTACAGTGGATTGTTTGTGATGTGACAGTGGATTTTTGTGCATTTAGACTTTTGACCAGTTTTTGTCACCAGATATTGTGTCTACTTGCACTCTCTATGAAGTCCTAGAATTAAAAATATAAGTAATGAAAAAGAACCCATTTCTAATTTGAAACTACAGCCGACCTGCTAACAACAAAATGTCTGCAGAACTTTAAAACTAGTGCATCACAAGTGTTAAATCTACTATAAAATTTGTATTAAAAATAAGAATAAATTCTAACAGTGCATATGAACCAACCAACCACCCAACTACTCAAACCAGTTTAAGGCTATTGTGTACAATCCATTGAAAACTTTTCTATTGTACTTTATTTCTCTCCCTCACTACAGACACAGCTTATATGACACTTCCAGAGGTAGTGGGTCGCGATGTTCCCGCGTCCGACCCAAGACTCACATACAGGTTCTAAATTCCTTCATCTACACCTGCGATAAACTTCCTCGATCGTCTTTAATTACCTACACTGACTGACTTCAACATAGTTCATCAGTGAGACTGTAGAATTTTATAAATTTGCAAGCAAAAGTGCAGCATATTTAAAGCCACTTTATTCATTATTTTGATTTTCATCCCCCATAAATTGCCCAAAACAAATGGCCCTCAAAAAATATGATTTCTTTAAAATATATTTTAGTTAATCAAGGACAAAATATAATTTCTAGGATATTCATATTAAGTATTTCATTTCTTGTCGCTATGAGTGAAAATATATTAGAGACTTTATTTTGGTACATGATGCAATCATATGACTAATCGACAATATTATGTTAGATAACCAATAGGCAATATATATGCATTTTCTAGGCAATTATATTTGTCATAGTGTTTTCATGTACATGTACTTCAATACATGTATTACTCATGTATACTTTTATCATTAAACACTGATTTATATGTAAGAGTTACATCCACATTTTACGAGGTGTATAGGTCAATATCCCTAGTCTTAGTTGTGGGGCCTCCGATGTATATATAGTTAAAACCAGTAGCATAATAATAGTGAGTGAGTGAGTGAATATGGAGTTTAACGTCACTGCAGGAATCTTTCACCCATTTGCGACGATCATAATAATAAGATAAATTACAATCTACAATAATTTTTAACATAGTAATCCAAATTAATCTCAAATCAAAATAATATACATCTAGTTGCAGAATTTCTGTACTGAATTATGACAACCAATTTTACCCGCATTAACCCTCTCCATGCTGGAGGCAGCCAAATATGCTATAAAGAGCAGCCACTGTGATTAATGCAGAAGGGATAGGGTTAATTAACACCCTCTAAAAGTTTGAATACCGCCCCCCCAAAAAAAATTCTGACCCTAAAAATATGGACATGCACAATTTCTAATTTGATTGTATTCATAAAAATAAGTTAAAGGTAGTTTTTTGTCATGCTGATTGTAAAAAACTTTAGTCGGAGTAGTCTGACTAAAATGTCCCTAGGGATTAACCCTCTGCCTGCTGGAATAAGCAAAATCACTAATCATTAGGGCATTTCTGGTTGCCTCCAGCATGGAGAGGGTCATGAGAATTTAGGCAGCTACTTGACCTTCCTCAGAGATTAAACCAGAGATGAGTATTCCAGCGTGACTTAACCCAGTATTTATTATTATGATAAAGTATTCAAAGCGTGATTTCGGGGTTTATCTCACTTGATTTGATTAGGGAAGGTCACTGTTATACTAGTGGTGATCTTACACAACACATTTTCTCTTTCCATA
>JAVCKX010123984.1:0-11005 GCA_034780695.1 Lepetodrilus gordensis
GTTAATGCATCAAAGACAAGATAAATAGCGGAAAGTTCCCTATATTCATATAAAACATTAATATTTTGATAACTATTTAGTACTGGGGACTAAGTACAAAATTAGTCTCAGATCAACTGTGATATTATGCCTTTGAAAAAACCATTTCCAAATCTTTTGATTTTTGTTGTCGCTATATGCCAAAAATTGGACCAGCGGATCCTTAAAACAAGTATTTTATTTGGTTTCTGCTAAATGTATCCAACATTTCAGGCTGATCTATACCGCCATATTTCCAATCTACATCTGCTAAGAATATGTGAAAGACTTGGCCCTCTACTTGACAAGGAGGTCCCTCCTAGCATCACAGGTGTCCGATCCTTGCTCGGTGCCGGAAGCTTATCATTACTCCGCACTATAGAAAGTGAGTCAATAAATACATCTAATTTTATTTTATATTTTCTTGTTCTTTCTTTTACAATAGTAATTATTTTAGTATTTGAATAGTACTGTCTTTGTGAATGATAATACAGTGTTCGCAATTAAAAGGGGTTCGAGCTCGGGTCATTTGAAAATCTTCAGTGTTAAAGGTATCTGTGTGACCACCTGAAAATTACAGATTTGACCTCCATTAACATTGGGCCTATGGAGAATGACCCCCCCTTATGATTTTTATTATATACAATTTTATGTTAATTATGTAAAACATGTACAACTATTCCTCGTTGTATGACTGGAATCTGATGCTATATTATATTTAGTTGTTGTTGATTTTCTGTATTTGTTTATGTCTCCAGATTCCAAGAAAACAAGATGGTTGCCTTCTCAAGTTGTTGTCCAACATCGTGGAGAACCTCTTCTACCTCCCAGCAACATTGCCACTTTGTCTTTACGTACGTTTCTCATATATTTTAACGACCAGGGTCCTGTTCCACATAACAATCGTAGTGTATACAAGAGTCACAACTCTGATATGTTAACATGGAGTTCTGTGGATTGGGGCCCTAATAAACAATATGAAAATGCAAAAGAAAATGCATTTTAAAAAACATTTAAAGTTAATTCTAATTGAATTATCAGAATATTCTATTGTAACTGTTGCATTTGTTATGCAAACTTTATTTGTGATTTTACAGAATACCTCCTGAAGGCAAGGGAACTTGGTGGCAAGTGCCAGGGGAAGCTACTCTTGCCTTGTCAGCAGTATGACCACATTTCCCACCATGGCCGCAAGCTTGGCCATCTCTCTGCAGTTTACTGTGTCACGTTTGACAGGACAGGACAAAACATTATTACGGTATGTATTTAAATGTCGACAGCTTCTGACACTTAAATTATTTTTTTTTCATGAAAATACTGTACAGGAATGGCAAGGGGTAATTTTGTTTGCCCTGGAAAGTCTCCAGCTTGTTTTCCCGCTGAAATTACAATTATCTGTTGCCATGCAGGACTAGTAGATTTACACACAAATGTAATTTTTCTGTACAATGGTGTATCGCATTTAGCATTATGACATCGTAATTTGAATTTGTTCTTCGTCCCCCAGGGTGCTGATGACCACCTGGTCAAGATATGGAGTGTGACCGATGGCCGTCTGCTAGCAACCCTCCGTGGCCACTCCGCGGAGATCACCGACCTTGCCATCAACTTTGAGAACACTCTGCTGGCCGTGGGCAGCTGTGACAAGATCATCAGAGTGTGGTGCATGCGGACCAAGGCACCTGTGGCTGTGTTGCAGGGCCACACTGGCATGATCACATCTGTACAGGTAAGGAATATGTACCTTCTGACATCGATCTTAACACTAGCCCGTTAGCCCAAACCCTTCCTCATAATGTTAAAGGTATCCTAAGGACTAGTAGAGATTTTGTAACAAATCTCTTATTTGAATCATTGTTCGGACTAGTAGCTTTAAAGTTCTATCCCTGAGTCCTTTGCATTGGTAGTTTGGACGATTATATAATTTGTTCCAGAATTATGGATTGTATCATATATAAATATTTCAAAAACTTTGTCTTCTAAATGAGATACATTTTGATATGTTTCCAGTTTTGTCCCCAAACTAAGGGAGATACTCGCTATTTGGGAAGCACTGGAGCAGACGGGTGCGTCTGTTTCTGGCAGTGGAACGTGGTCACGCTCAAATTCAAGTAAGGCGACAATTCTTCTAGAAATTTAGCAAAACATTTCAGTGTATTATTCATGAAAGTTAGTGAAGATTATATACTTGACATTATTTAAGACATTGTTTGAGAATGTCTCGACGTCTGTTGCAGCCTCAAGCCACTGAAGTTCGTAGAGAGGTCGCGCGCTGGCGCCCAGATGCTTTGTTCCTCCTTCAGTCCTGGTGGCCTCTTTCTGGCGACGGGAAATTCTGACAACGTCATACGGGTATACTTCTTCCATGCAGCAACTCCTGAGAAGATCTGTGAACTTGAGGCACACAAGGTATTTTATATTTATTTTTTGTTATTTTATTTTGTAAAAATATATTTTTTCGTATTCTTTTTTGTCGCATATTGATGAAAGATTCCATCTGTCTAGTCAAAAATGAAACATGTAAGATGCATCTATAATGATAAAAATTGTGACTTTCAACAAGCATTAAAAGTTGGAATTTCCGTGTTTTTTCGTCACGTATGGGTGAAAGATTCCTGCTGTGACGTAAAACAATAATGCATTCAAAGTTTAGTTTATCAACTAAATTTATATTCATGTATGTGACATACATATATATATATATATATATTGTACTTATTGGTATTTACCACAAAGTGCTCCAAGGGTGATACAGATACTGGGGTGGTCAACAGTTTGTGTTGTGTTGCAGGACCGTGTAGATAGTATTATGTACAGCAACATGGGGATGCGCTTCATCAGTGGAAGCAAGGATGGAACCGCCAGGATCTGGAGATACGAGAGACAGGAGTGGAAGGCCCTGGTCCTCAACATGTCCACCAAGAAGCTCTGGTCAGTGCAATAACTGCTGAAATTAACAATATTACGTTCAAATAGTGGCGCTTTCATGAAGACCGGTCCTATACTGTGGAATGCCCTTCTCAATAATGTTCAGGAAATCTCCAACTTGTCAGCTTTCAAGATCCATCTAAAAATAATTAACTTTAACCTTCTTCCATGCTGGAGGCAACCAGAGATGCCCTAAAGAGCTGTGCCTGTCTGAATCCAGCAGGGAGAGGGTTAAGCGAGTATATGTCAAAGTGCCTTTGAGGAGATATTACATATATAATGGTGCTGCATACGTCATCAGATGTTGCCAAGTCTATGCTCTTGTAGTATTTACTGTACATACTCCTAATGATGTTGGTATTTTACTGACAAAATGTTAAGTAAGTTTTTATGCAGAAGGTATGTATGTTATTGCTTTGTGTTTTTAGCAACATAACTCCTGTGATAGAAGGATCGGCAGATGAAAGTAAAAAGGACAAGCTACGTGTGACGATGGTTGCCTGGACGACGGATGACACGCAAGTCATCACAGCCGTCAGTGACTTCACGCTCAAAGTTTGGGACTCTCGGTCAGGAAAGTTAATCCATGTCCTACAGGTACGAATAATTGGACTTTCCTATCAATGTCTCAGATCACTAAATTAATTTCTACTACTAATAATAATAGTGAAATAATCTTTAAAGCGGCTCTAAACCCCAATTTAAAAACATTTTTTTTATTTTTCTAATAGATGTATATTTCCAAGTTTTCATTTGCACTTTAAAATGTTATCAGAAATATATAATTGTAATTCACATTGTCATGTATGGGTGAAAGATTCCTGCTGCAACCTAAAACCGGCTCACCCATTGTAATTGGCAATGCAATGTTTCTGTTCAGGGTCACCAAGACGAAGTGTACGTTCTGGAACCAAGCCCCAAAGATCCCCGCATCCTGTTGAGTGCCGGACACGATGGCAACGTTATCATTTGGAATATGGAAACGGGATGCAAGATCAAATCGTTCTTCAACATGGTGCGTTAATCTTTGGTTATTTTGACTTCTAGATTCGAAATGTGTTATTTCCTACATATATATATAACTGTCTTGGTCGTTCATAAATCTGTGATAGATTTGACATAAATCTATATCTATTTTTTTATGTCACATTATATTGTGATTTCAGATTGAGGGTCAAGGCCATGGGGCGGTGTTTGATTGCAAGTTTTCTCCAGATGGACAGAGCTTTGCAGCTGTTGATTCTCACGGGCACATGCTCATCTTTGGCTTCGGTTCAAACGAAAAGTTCAAGAGGGTAGGGAATCAAATTATAATCATGCATGCTAAATGTGCCACGATTTTCAGGGCTTCTTATCTAATACTAATTATGGAAAATGCATAACCCCTTATAATTTGTTAATCACTTCACCTTCCACCCAAGAAGATCATAATTTGAATCCTTGGCTTATTCCCTTCCCCCAATATGAAACCAAGGGGGAAAATCCTGCTCTTATTTCTAAAATAATATTTGTGACAAATGTTCCAGTGTGAAAGGTAATATCAGAAAAGTACTGTACTGTTAATCCTCTCACTGCTGAATTAGGCATAGGTAGTACTCGTTATAGCATCTCTGGTTGGCTTCAGCATGGAGAGGGTTAATGTACCAGTCCAGCTATGACGTAAAACAATAATTCACTTCACTTGAATTTCAAAAGTATTCTCATAGCAAAAGGGTAAAAGGTTCCTACAGCGGCACTAAACTCTATAATCACTCACTCTCTGTAAAGTATTCATGACAATGTCCTACCTTTCTGCCGTCAAATAGGTCCCCAGCGAGGTGTACTTCCACACCGACTATCGGCCGCTGATCCGCGACGCCAACAACTACGTGTTGGACGAGCAGACCCAGCAGGCTCCCCACCTCATGCCGCCACCCTTCCTGGTGGACATCGACGGCAACCCCTATCGCCCCAAACTACAGCGTCTTGTCCCTGGACGCGAGAACTGTAAAGAAGACACTCTGGTGCCCGAGGTGGCAGTAAATGAGGAAGGTGAGAGAACTCGAGCTTTTAGGCTTCAGGTATTTAGAGAGTACCATTGATGAGGGAGATTTTTACTCTGGTACAGAGATTTAGCAGTTTGGTTAGCTATGAATTTGACAGACGAGTTTGAATCCAACAAAAAATTTTTTATTTAAGATCCTTTATGAGACTAAAAGATGTTGTTTTTAAGTTTTAGGAAAATTGAGAAATAATTAATGATTATGTATCTTATGTGTAGACATTTGCTCAGAACTGTAATGATTAGTAATCAAATTCTTCATCATGATGTCAGCATGTATGCATTTTTGTTTGAATATTTCTGTTGTTGCGTGAAATATTCCTGCTGTGATTAATTCATTCTTAATAAAATGAAATGATTTATTCAGTCGTCATCCAATTAACCCTCTCCATGATAGCCTAAAGGGCTGTACCTGTGCATAATCCAGCAGGGAGAGGGTTAAGCGATTCATTCATTCTTGATCCAATTAAGTCTTAACATTTTATAACGCACAGGTTCCTCTGAGGTGATTGGTGAAGGGGAGGTAATTCTACCTGCTGACCCCGTCCAGAATGGGGAGGCAGTTCTACCCGCTGACCCCGTCCAGAATGGGGAGGCACAAAATGTGGAGGCAGTTCTACCCGCTGACCCCGTCCAGAATGGGGATGCAGTGCTAAATGCTGAGGCAGCCTCCAATGCTGATCTGTCACACAACGTGGAAGTGGGTTCTGGCACCGAGGCTGCTGCCATTGGAAGAGACAGGCCAAGTATCGACGCCATGATACAACGGCTACTACGAGAACAGGAACAACGCTTTGCCCGGGAGGGCAGGGAGCCCCTCGCCTCACCCCCACCAGTCGGCTCACCCCCTCCCTTTGTCTCACCCAGGACGGCTAGAAACAATCAAGGTGAGCTGATATGAGTTATCTCCCCTTTGTTAGGATTAATAATTTTATGTTTATAATCTAAATAAATTCGGGGAAAAAAGTGAGATTTGAAAATAGAAAATACTTTTTGTTTATTATTCATGATCATTATCATGTTTTTGTTGAAAAGCCACTTAGTTTTGAATTGACATTAGTTCCGTTTGAGGTATTTCTGATATTAAATATTCTTGCATACTATTGTTATTTTATAATCCCAGTCCTTGAGTTAGGTATAGGCCTGGCAATGCCAATTACTAGAACATGATACAGGATAAAATCTCTGTTACATGAAGGCATTGTACTGTAATGGCCTAAATCAGGGTGTACACCATGCTTTTAATATAGCAGGAAACCACATAAACATCGATTTAAACCCTGACTACTGGCACAACTCTTTCATCAAGTGCAGGTGTTGAATATTAACCATGAGGATATTGCATTGGGAGTGTATGACCATTTATTATACCATCGATAAGATATTAAAAGTTTGTTAATTTTGTGCTGCTTTCAAGATTTTTTTCAATATCATGGCTTATAAATATTTGGATTGAACTGTGAAACTGTTGTTGTTGCAGGCCGTGTTGGAATGCGACGTAGCGGGGAGACGGAGGGTGTCCGCCAGTCTCTGGGTAACATCTCTCTCCGAGCTACCAACAGTGATATCGCGGCCTTGAAGCGGCGTGTCGTAATACGCCCACTGGATCCCGAGACCTTATGGTAATGAGTGCCCACACTTTCCTCCTAGTTCTGATTAGTGACTGGACACCCTCTAACCACACCTTGATGCTCAGTTTATTTCTAAAGATAACACCTGGGGTGCGTTCAATCAGCCACTTAGCTGAACTGGTTCCCTGTCCCATGTATGGTTCATCAGACCCTTGAGACAGTGGCTAGTTTGGTAAGCCTATTGTAAGCCACTTGCAAGCCCTTGTCTCTTTGAACGCACCCCTGATGTACTATGGCCTAGCTGTTGTGTTCATCCAGTGCTCTATTAACTGGCTGGCTAACCCTCAATCATAAACTATGTAATTGCAATATGATATATGATGGTTATTATTATAGGCGTAGTGAAGAAAAAAGGAGTGCTTATGCTGACGAAGAGTTCAAGAAATTTGTATTTGAGAGGAAAAAGAAGCCTAATTCTCCACACAGTGTAAGTGTTATATTTATGTATGATGTATGAAATGAACTCTATTGTGTAATGTACAGAATAGAAAAAAAATGAGGAAAAAATCAATTCGGGGAGATAATTCGTCATTTAAATTTTATTTTATCTCTCCATTGTTTCTACTGTATTATTATTAAGCTATTCAGGAAGTTGGTATCGTCGCAAATGGGTGAAATATTCACGCATCGACGTTAAACTCCATATTCACTCACTCACTCAGGAAGGTTTGTTTTTGTATGATTATTTGCCACTGTTGACAGTCTACCTCTACAAAGACCAACCGTAAAAAGAGTAGAGTAGAGTTGTCACCGGCTGAACATGAGGAGACAGCAAGGAATAGACTGAGTACACGTGCACTGTACGACACAGAGGAAGAAGAGGTGGGTGTTCCTTTAAATTATTTCCATTATTTTTAAAGATGGAACAGCAAACTTTAAAGCTGAAATTATTGATATACTCTGATTGCCATGTCTGATTAGAATTTATTATTTTTGATATTACCGTGAAATATGGTAAAAATATCTGGTATGTTGGATAGCATTAGATAAATGTAGGTCATTGATGGTGAAGAATTACAGTCATATCAATGGATTGTGAACAATTTTCTTGCAGGAAGAAGATGGAAATACTTCTGGTTCAGATTTCGTTCATGAAAGGTGAGTTGTGATGTTAGCATTTTTGTATATTTAAATTTATTGATTTATTGCTGTTGAAAAATATTTAAAACAATCGTGTTTGGTTAGAATTCACCTTTTCATTCCTTCTCTGTGTTAATCATGTTTACCTTCATCAACTCAGTTTAACACAATAAATACTAATAAGCTTACCAAGACCTGAACTGTATTGTGTTGCACACGGCTGTATCTCTGAAAGTTCTGTCTACTGTCGCAGTGACTCGGACGAGTATTCTGATTGGATGGGCGACACAGGAAGTATCCTTCAACCTCCGACCCGCACATCTCAGAGACAGAGGAAGCGGAAGCGATTGACGTCGACGGAAGACGACGATGATGATGACATTGATGTGGACGTTGACAAGGACAGCGATGAGCACAACAGCAGCAGCAATGTGGAGAAGAGACCCAAGAAAAATAAGCCGCCCCTTAAGAAGAAGAAAGCAAGAGAAAGTCGGGTTGGTAGTGATTGAATTTTAATAATATGTTCGTCGCATATGTGTGAAATATTTGTGAAAGCACTAATTCATTCATTAAAATATGTTCTCATGACATTTTATGGTACTTTCCTGGTGATATCTTTTGCTTCTAGGAACAGATGTTGTGTTTCCTGCACTCGAGCTACAGGTGTATGTGAATGTGAGCAAAGTAATATCGAAAAGCAGCTCTATGCTCTAATTAAAAAGAACTAATAGATTTTGATCAAGATTATGATTGATTTTTGTGTGGATAATTTCAGAGTAAGACAGCAAAAGTCTCCCGTAATGTCGCTGAGCTACCAGAAGCATTCCGCCCACCCGAGTGGTTGACAGACACCATTCCACGCAAAGCGCCCTTCTTCCCTCAGATGGGCGACGAGGTCATGTACTTCCGCCAAGGTCACGAACTCTACCTCAAGGCCGTCAAGCGGCACAAAGTGTACGAAGTGAACATCAGCAATAATCAGCCTTGGCACAAGATTCCAAACCTGAGGGTAGGTAGAGTCACGTCTTGTTTTAGTGCATTATATTTTGATTCAACCCATTTGAACCTCAGAGATTTGAATGATTGCATTAAATGAGATATTCAACCTTTTATTTACTATCATGGGTTGCTGCACGATCCTTGTGATTTCAGGAACAAGAGTTGGTGAGAATAGTTGGAGTAAAGTACGAGATCAAACCTCCACACCTCTGCTGTCTGAAGCTGTCCTTCATTGACCACGAGACAGGGAAGAACACTGGCGGCAGCTTCTCCATCAAGTGAGTTCTAAGCCAAGATATGGCAACTACTGAGGTGCATTCAGGATGCACTACTTTTCACTACATTATAAGTTGTAGCAGTGTCACTATGTGTTTTTATGTGTCCCGTGTGTGGATTTAAGTACTTTGTAATGCAATGGAAGCCATCCAGCCATCATATGCAGTACTATGTATAATGTGGTACTACTTTTCACTAAGGGTCTGGATCACCCAATGTTTTGTAGAAAAACCAAGGACTACTACGCAAACCGATTTCCTGTTATTTTCCTATGGACCCATTCAGCCAGCCACTACTTCATAGCAAAGTAGCATTGTGTGGTGTAGTGAAAATGTAGTGCATGCTGAATGCACCTCGGGTATTAACAAACCATAAAGATGAAAATCCTCGGTTGCAAGCTGTCAGTTAGCCGTTGATCAAATTAATTAGTTTTGTATTAACGTTTTGTTTCCTTTCAGATATCATGACATGCCAGATGTGATTGACTTTCTTGTCCTTCGACAAACGTACAATATCGCAATGCAAAGAAAATGGAAGCCACGTAAGTCGCATTGTCTATACAAGAGTGACCTCCCCTGGAATTCAGTGTTGAAGAGATAGTCATCACTCTCCTATCTGTATATTTCTAACATGATTAAAATTACCAGTATGCATATTGATCTGCTATCCTGTATGTCTAGTATTTTCCTTTCCAAAGTGTTCCATTTCTGATATTTTTGTGTTTTCACTTAGAAACAGTTTGACCATATGGTATTTTAACAGACTTTTGTATTGGTTATTTAACAAAATTGTAATTCCCAATGCATATTGCACAGTGTGTATATATCTTGGTAAGAGTGAGCGGGTGATTATGGAGTTTAACGTTGCTGCAGGATTCTTACACCCGTTTGCGACGATCTTGGTAAGCATAATTTAATTGTGTTTTGTCTGTTCTGTGTTTAGAGGATCGATTCCGTTCTATGATTGATGACCACTGGTGGATAGGAACGATAGAAAGACAGGAGCCGTTCCAGGCTGAGTTTCAGGACAGCATGTACCAGTGCTTCAACGTCCAGTGAGTAATCACATAGAATCACTGCAATTGCGAAGAGTTTAAAAAATAATTTGTTATTTTTTTTAATGGGGGTAAAAGCAATGATGTGTGTTTTTTTTTAAATTGGGGTTTAGAGCAGCTTTCAAGATTATTTAACTTATATCACAGCTTGTTAGTTAAGGGCAGGATGAAACCCTTATATAATTTTAAAAATAATTCTTTATTTATTTAAATTTTGATTGGGTTTAGAGCAGCTTTCAAGATTATTTAACTTATCCCACATCTTTGTTAGTTAAGGGCAGGATGAAACCCATAACATCCGTAACGCTGAATGTTGCAATAAACCTGCGAGCACTGGCTAGTACTGACAGACCAAGCTATGGTACAGACATATCAGATATATCATATCATGATCGCATTGAAAAGATAACTTTTGCAAACATTGATGCTGGGCTCCTGGGATGGGACATGAGACTGGGGCCTTTGGCTCTGAAGTACAAACATTCTAACATTGCCCCTGGCTGTGTTAGAATTCGGGGGCATCCTGAGTGGATGCATCATTACACTGCTGGAACAAAGGCAGTATGCTTCAACTATATAATATTGGAAAAGCAAAGCAGAATGCATTCAAATAGATGTTTTTATTTGCAGCTGGGACAATGGAGAAGTAGAGAAGCTAAGTCCTTGGGATCTGGAACCTATTGATGAAGATCGTGAGTACCTAAATGTTTACCTCTCTGTTCCTACTACCGATGAACCAAGGATGAGTATGAATGCATTAGATCTTTATGTTGTGGGAGGAAAAGGATGTAAATGTACAGGCATTGCATCTAATCATTAACAGATAGGTAAATTCTTGTTAAAATCCAACCCAGGTTTCTGATGCTGGTTCTAAACACTGCACATTGGCAATACCACCACCTACGAAATAGGAAATTGTTAGAATAAGTCGGATCGGGGGGTGGGGGGGGGGGGGTGGTGGTTTGGTCACCCCTACAA
>JAVCKX010124039.1:0-10999 GCA_034780695.1 Lepetodrilus gordensis
TTTTTGGAAGTACAAACATGATTTTATGTATGTCAAGTGAATGTGCTTTGCAGTTATAGCTAAGAACTAGTCCAAAATAACCATAAATATCTGTGTTATTATGCCTTTAAACCAGTGGGACATGTGGAACATGTAAATTGTTACCCAATTTATACAATAAAACTTGTCTAAACAAATTCAAATGTTCATACTTTCAGGTAAAATATGTTTGACCATGAAATATATATATACTGTATATGCAATATCAACAAACTGTGATTGTATTTCGTTAATATTCATACTTTTTCGAATTCTTATATATATGTCTTTTTATTTAACATTTTAACAGTATAATATATGAATATATTCATAGTATTAACTACATTAAATTAGGTTAATGAACTTGAATAATGAATTAACTTAGATAAGTGTTTTGCTTTTGTCTGATCTTATTGAGTTTGTGACAACAAAATATGTTTAAATCAAATGATGAATTAATGATTTACAATATTAGATATATAGATCATGATATATTGAAATTATGTTCTTCTCTACCATAATATATTTATAATATTCTTGTTTATTAATTACAGACAGAGGAATATGACGTTGGCAGTGGCAAACCCTCAGGTATTTATACATCTTAAAATATTATTTATATTTGTTGATGAGTACATGTATGGGACATTGTGTTGATGTTAACCAAGAGTGTTGCATAGCTTCCACATTTATGAGTAAGAATCATCACACTTGAGTGAAAGATTCCTGCTGTGATCATGTAAAACAGTGTAGGTACTCTCATAAACATTTATAAGCATGATGTCAAATAGAGTGATGCAACCTATTTAACTAGTTATGCCCCAATTTACCATGTTCAAAATAATTACCAAAGATCATTTATTTATCTTGACACCTGTGAATTGCCTGAATTAGAATTGATATTTAAACTTTTCAGAATCTTCACAAAACGGAGCTGAAAGTGAAAAGGTAGGTAGGTAAAACCATAAAATCTGTAACTGAATAAAACTACCATTTCAGTTATCTATTTATAAACAGCATCAAATATCCATGTTAAATTTGACCATTTTGGTATATAAATTATAATAAATATTTTAGTGCAAGTATATCCAGAAGTAAATTAACACCTGTCTTCAATGAGTACATATCACTTTTAGAAAGGCATTAAAGGACATGCAGGATGAAATGGTAGTAAAGTTAACAAGAATAATGAGTGGGAAATATTAATTTTTATCTTCCATGATTTTCAGCCAGAAAATTTGAAACAGGACGAAGAATGTGAGTATTTCGGGATTTTAAAAATCAATAAATATTGTACAAACACGATTTGATAAGTCTAAGCAGTAATTTTTATAGTAAATCTAAACTTTCAACGTTGTTTTTATTTAAACTTCATGTACCAATTTATCTTTGTTTGATGAAAACCTGTATTTCACAAATCAAACAGTTGAATTGAATTCATATTTTTAAAAACCTATTTGTTTATGTCTGTGCTTTGAGCATACCACCGGTATGGAGTTCAGTGCATTACAATCAGTCTTATTATTATTATTATTATTATTATTATTTATATTTATTATATTATGTTTTTCTTTCTGACTGTTCAGTGACCGACGAAGTCGGCCGTGATTTAGGCGACTTGTTGACAACTGCTATGAAACTCGAGGAGAAAGACATTGTAGACCATGTGTTGGATGACGTTAGTTTTGAGGCAGTGGCCAGATTTCTGAAGAGTGATAAGTGTCAGAATGTCATCACAATGGCGGGTGCTGGAATATCTACATGTGAGTGGCGGTTGAAATTGTGACAGTGTTCGAAATAGAGCCCATCCGCACACACACGTTTCAGTGAGGACTGGTTAAGTTTTTGCCTTGCACGCCCGCATGTCGTGCTGTTTTTTGTTTCTTTTTTTAAGATGTATAGAATCACTCACTGGCCAACATATGTGAGGACAGGTAACTTCTCAGACTTAACCAGTCCTCATGTCTGGCAGTGGAATTGCTGGAGTTTTATACTGATACACTGATTGTGACCGATACTAGTACATTTTATCTTGAAATCAAATCACATATTGGGCTATAATAATAACACACAATATATCACTTCTATTATTCGATTTTTGGCAGCTCCATACTCAGCAAGACAGTTAACGTGGTATCTCAATATACAGGCGTGACAATTTTCCACGGATCCATGGAAATCCACCATTTTGTTTTGCCCAAGGGTCAGTTTATTTGCTATGGACGTGGATTGAGACCTGCAGCCCAGGCTCGTTTTCTGCTGAAATCACAATAATTGTCTGTTGCCATGCCTGATTATGATATATGTATTATTAATATCACAGCGATAGAAACTAACTTTAAAACTTACTAGTCTGAATAGTGATGCAAATAACAATTGCTATGAATTTCTACTGGTCCTTAAAGCATTGGGAGAAATGGCCCAGGCTAGTGGGCTAGTGTTAATTTTGATCCATGATTATTATTATTATTATTATTATTATTATTATTATTATTTATATTTTAAAATATTTTTATAATATATTTTTTTTATTATTCTAATTATTGTTATTGTTATTTTACTTTTTCTCGTCCACAGCGGCAGGCATCCCAGACTTCCGTTCTCCGGGGAGCGGCCTGTACGCCAACCTCCAGCAGTATAACCTGCCAGACCCCATGGCTATCTTCTCCATCCAGTACTTCCTGGTGAGACCGTCACGCCACTCGGCTGACCTCGGGATATTTCCGCGTTGCTCCAGGATATATTTTATGTATTTTTATGTATACATGTTTTGTTGTTTTTGATTTTTTTTTAAATTGATAAATTGTAAAATTATCATTATCATTTGATATCAGGGTTTTTTACTTTCTATATGAAAATGAATTGTGTAAATTACATTTATTTTTTAACAACAGGAACATCCTGAACCATTTTGTAAACTTTCCAAGGAATTGTGGCCCGGGCACTTTAAGGTAAATATAATTAAGGTCTAATATAATTTCGCTCCTTCCAACATTTTGACATTCAGATGTCCGAATATCTGAGTTCAAGTTTAGTATCTGATTTTAATGAGATTTAGGTAATTTGTAGGTAGAGTGATACTAGTACTACATTATACAGGGGTAGAAATAAATGCATGCCCGCAGGCCAAAGGCACTTAAAACCATTGTCAGGCATGCTAACTTCATTTATGGAGTGCCCTTTTGGCCCTCTTGATTTTCAATAGTCCGTTCTGGTTTAATGTTTTTAAAACTGCTAATAAATATAAACATTAATCAAAGTTTATTATGTATAAATATACAAAGCCAGTCATCCTACTATATATGCTTGTGCATTGTATTTCTTCTAAAAGAAGTTTTACGAGATAAAATCCCTCTAATTAGAACTTGTAATCTCCCTTGGCTTTCCTCTGTCACTTGTGAAAGTATCTTCCTTATTTACATCAACACTGAAGCGAGAAAAATTGCCTTTGTTTCCACAGACCATATTGTTGGCTTTAATAAAATGTTATCAATTTGCCTTTCAGCCCACACCTTGTCACTATTTCCTGAAATTGCTCCACGACAAAGGCAAACTACTTCGACATTTTACACAGGTAATATGGATAACGGGTCATGTCCCGAGGTTACGAAACATTTATAAATATGATTTCCAGCTCATCTAAACTAATCTTACGCTCAATTCCCAATGCAAAATGTAAGTTGACCATGAAATTGTACTCGAAAAAGTTTTGTAACATTGTGGCCATGTTGTTTACTGCTTATCATTAATAATTAAATGTTTAATTGTTGCAAAGATTCCCACAGCGACATTAAACTTCATAATTACTCATTTACTCGTTCATCATGGAACTATTTATATGCTTCTATTAAAATATATTTATTGAAATTGAAATCTGAGTTGATTAGAAAAGATTAATTACTATTCCAGAACATAGACACTCTAGAACATCACACAGGCTTGCCTGCTGAGAAGATAGTTGAAGCACACGGGTCGTTTAAAACTTCACACTGTCTGGAGTGTAGGAAAGAATACACACAAGAGTGGGTCAAAGGTACATTCATCAATCACAGCCCACATTGGGCGCCATTGTAACAGACCATGCCAATCCTGGGATTCAAACCAAAGTTGCTGGATTGCAAATAATAATTTACTGACTTATCCAACCTTCTAATTAAGTTTATTCCATCTAACCACTCGTGTTCAATCCAAAATGGTAAACTCGCTGGCAATGTATGAACACAGTAAATTACATTTAATTCTTGGTATGTTCCAGATAAGATATTTTCCGACAAGGTTCCTCGGTGTGACAACATTGAATGCGGAGGTCTAGTCAAACCAGGTAAGCAGATTTAGTAGACATCATAATATTTATGTATTAGTCATATATTATGTGATATTTTAAGAATGAATTTCAAGATTATTGTCACAAATTTGCCAATTTACAGACTACAAATTCACTAGGTTTGTCTCGGAACTAAGAGAACATGCAGTACAGTGATATCTACAGAGAGTAGAAAACAGTTTCACCTGGGGCCCTATTCTCGAAACGTTCTTACGATGTTCTTAGCCTAAGAACGTTCTTAACTTTATCTTAAGGATACCTATAGCATGAGCTAGTCACGTTCTTAAGCTAAGAAGATCTTAAGAAGTTTCGAGAATAGGGGCCCTGGATGATGCAATTTCTATAAATACAGTTATCTCCCTTGGATTGTCTGTACCTGCGCTTTTTTTACCTTTTGTTAGCTAGCTGTTGTCACGTGTTGGTTTATACGTGCCCAGGGCCCCCGAGGTCTTTCAGAAACACAAAGCTACTACTGTAAACTAATCATTACAATATTGTTGAATTACTTTTAAAAAAAACGCTTCAATGATTGACAATATTATTTTATTATATATTTTTTTAAACAATATTTATTTGAAAACTCCCGTAATTCATAAACAACCATGGCTATCTGAATTTTTCTCCAGATTTCACACTGTACTGTACACATTTAAATCTCAAAACATAAATCTCTTGATGATTGTAATACATTTTGTTTTTAATTATTATCTCCAGACATTGTGTTCTTCGGTGAAGCATTGCCAAAACGGTTCTA
This sequence comes from Lepetodrilus gordensis, assembly GCA_034780695.1. Taxonomy (NCBI): domain Eukaryota; kingdom Metazoa; phylum Mollusca; class Gastropoda; order Lepetellida; family Lepetodrilidae; genus Lepetodrilus; species Lepetodrilus gordensis. The sequence continues at coordinate 5,097 of JAVCKX010124039.1, forward strand.
TGAGTGCGTCAAAAAGGTTAGTTTCTTATTGTGGCATTGATGTATGAAAACAAGTCTTCATCTGTGGTGATCTACGGTAGATTTGAATTAGTCACTATAGACATGGTCTTTGTTTGGTACCTAGGTTAGGGTCTTAGCTAAGATTTGATTTATTTGATACGATCTAGAAGTTTTCTCAGAACCATGAACCTCCTCCCTGCTGAATAAAATCAAAGTGTTCTATTTCTGCATGTGATCGGGCAACTTAAGTCGCTTTCAGCAGGAAGATGGTTAATATGAAATGTTCATTTTTGAGCTGTTTGGTTTGGTCTGATTAGAATATATTTTATAGGATGTGTTTATGCTTTCGTTGGACATAGCAATTTCAATATAAAACGATGAACTAGTCTAGACCTGTGACATGTTTCTTTCAGGATTTGAAGAAGTGTGATCTCCTCATCATTATGGGCACGTCACTGACAGTCCAGCCTTTTGCCAGTCTTCCTGCGAGGTGAGTGTGCATGAAGGGGCAGGTGATAGCGCAGTGGTAGAACGTTTGGACTTCGGAGACATCGTTCCCGAGTTCAAATCCCATCCAGGGATCCCGGCATCAATGTTTTTCTGACTTGATATTGATATGAAGATGCGCTATGTCTGTAGAGAGGCAATGCAGATATCATCTTTGGTCTGGCAGTATCATCCGGTGTTCGCAGGTTTACTGCAACATTCAGTGCTACGGATGTTGCGGGTTTCCTAAGTGAAAGAATCTTGAAAACGATTCTAAACCTCACTTCAAATTTGTTTTAAATGAGTATGCATGATGTTTTGCTAGTCAGAGAGACATGTTCTCAACTCTATGATGCAGGATGTATTCTACGTGAATATCCTAGCTGCGTTTTTTTCTGGGTTTTTTAGCCGGCTTTATGACAAATAAAGCAGCCCTCATGTCTCATCAGAATATACCTATGAGTGACATAATTTATTGTCAGATTTTCCTGAACATTCCCGCTGCAATGGAAAGCATCAGTTCAATCAATCAAAATCCTCATTCCATCTTATTAACATTAGTACATATTGACATGCTCTAGATTCTCAAGCAGGTAGCCTAAGCATTAAAGCTATTACAGATGTAAGTTTCTTCCATTACACACACTAGATTGCTTGTAGGGGGAGCAGAGTCAGAGAGAAAGCTAAGCAGATTACACAGGTAACATGTCTGTACTTGTTGCAGAGTTCCGAGGAAGACTCCCAGGCTCTACATAAACCTGGACGCTGGAACTACCCAGGTAAGACATTCCGATTACACCATGTCGACCGATCAGCTCGTGAGTTTTCCCTGTGTCTAAGAGTTTCCCAATCTAATTAAAATTAGTTAAAATTAGATACAAAAGTATCGCTCCAAGAGTTTCCCAATCTAATTAAAATCACAGGCTCACCAATCACCAATCACAGGCTCACTTTCGCAAGTCTTGGTGATAGATTGGTAACTCTCACCCAGTGTCTCTGTGTATGGAGATTAAGGTCAAAGGTCGTCCAGACAGCAGTGTGAGCATGATTGTGTTAGATCGTTGTTGAGCGTATGTCAGTAATATTTGGAGCGGTACTTTCGATCTAATTTTAATTAATTGGATTGAGAGTTTCCCAGACCGTAATGAACACATGTTGTTCCAAATATTGTCTGTCATAGTCAGTGTAGAGTCAATGCATTTACGTTTCTAATAAACTAATGGTGTGTATAATGCATCTGTGGTTGACTGCAGCAGAAATATAGTTAACTCTCTCAATACTAGAGGCAACTGGAGATGCCATAAAGAGCAGTGTCTGTGCATGCATACTCCAGCAGAGAGAGGGTTAAAATGGCATCTCTAAATGGCAGTGTTTGTTCTCAGGCTGATCCAATGATGGCGTTCATGATGGGGAGCTCGTCTCTCGACTTTGACGGGGAGAACAATCACACAGATGTATTCAAACAAGCGACATGTGACGATGGATGTTACGAACTGGCCGACCGAGTAGGCTGGGGGGTACGTATTTAATTGTTTTCGTATTGGATATTTTGTATACCTCATTGCGTTGTGTTTCATTGCTGATGGTCAATCACTATAAATTAGCTATATTTGTGGTTTTATTCTTGTATTTCAGGAAGAACTGATCGACACTGTGGAAAAAGAGCATGCCAGGCTTAACGCAGAGTTAGCTAAGGAAGGACTCCTGAAAAGTCGCGGATCTAAAGTTTGATCGTAAATTCCAGACATTTCTTCTAAAGAACCAGAGAAGCTAAGAAGGGAAAAGAAAGAAAAGAAAATCATGAAGTTACAGTGTGTTCCCTCCCTAACAATCATGTTTTGTCAAATTCGCAGTGGCGAGTGAATTATTGTTTTACTTCACAGCGGGAATATTTTGCCCATATGCGACGATTCAAATTCACAGAACACCTAGATTAATATGATTATTTTTCAGATATGACAATCCTTCTCTATGGTGATTTACATTTTCCACTATCCTGTCATAATGTGAATACATTGTCTCTATTGTTGATATCTTGGTGTGCCATGAATGAAAGAACTCTTATTTTAGTGCTTTCAAAATCATATTTTAATTTTTCATCATAATATCATATATCATTGTTCATTGTCACAATTGTATGTGATGTGGATATTGGGGACTTTTCTTTTCACAATCATGCATCAAATTTGCGTGTATACAGACATTTATCGAAAAGCATTTGAGACTGCTCATCTTCCATCATTTCTGAAATGCTGTATATTGCATTTGTGCAAATATATAATCAGCAAAATGAATTAAGGATCGGCAGATATATTATGGGGGAAGATTTCTGGAGTGTAGACATTTGGAAATTCTTCATTCACCTCTGCAAATCTGCATCATTTCATTTTGTAGATATGTTTTATATTTCTTTTTCTCGTTTTCCATGTGTCAATGAATAATGTATTAATTATACCTTTGTTATTTTGTGTTTATTATGCTATATATCTTAATTCTTGACTTTGCAAACTGAGTTAAGCAAGACTTGCAATATTGTAATTTGGCTGTTGTATACTAGTATCAATATATTGTCTGTAAATTGTAATTCATTTGCATTCACTCGTTATATTTATGTTGTTGTATTTGTTACGTGTTGATGTCCATTTTGTTCACTATTTTATCATAAGTATGGGGAAGTCAAAGGTTTAGCACAGTATATATATGAAAAATCGAAACTGCAACTGGGTTATTATTTATTTTAGTATTTAGCATAACTGAGAGATGTATGTATGAATGTCTTTTACAACCGAAATTGGTACCGAGTATTATGAGGAATACAATTGAAAAGGTTACTATTTTATTATTTTCAATTTGTAATGTAAATATTCTAGATATTCATGTTGATATTTTTGTTGAGTAGAGTACTATTCACAGTTTCACCAAAAATTATGTCCACTAAATAATGATAAAAATACGTAAAACACATAATTGAACATTTTGCTGTGCAAATATTTCAGTACTATTGTTATGGAGTTTTCTTCCTTTGCTCATAATTGTATGCTACATGATTCAGATAGTTGAAGGTTACCTACATTTTCCTCCAGACAGTATTAGGACAATTTGTAAAATAGAATGTGTATTGGTATGTAACAATATTAAACACTATTGAGTGTTATGAAACATCATGTTAACAGAAATTTAAAGTATGTGCATGCATGCATGGCAAACTACAGCCTGCAACTGGTTTTAAAGAACTCGTACTGATTTTACCTATGCCTGTTACATGTATTTCTATTGCTCATATGTAGAGTTTATATACCGGTATAGAGCTGTATTTGTAAGAATCTGAGTTTTCATGAATGAAAAGTCACACAAGCCCATTGAAATAAGCCCATTGTTTACAAAATTGTGCCTATTCACTCTATGTTTGTCATGTGGTTAGAATAGTATGCTGTGATTGGTCAGCAGTCGGAAGGTTGAGAGGGCATTATATGCTCTTGCACTGATATAGGAGCTTATTTATGAATAGAAGGAAATCAGTCACTGTACATGGTGTAGAATCATCGGTTCTTTTTTTTTAATGTGTGAGTGATGATACATTGCAGTTTGACAATCTCAAATGATTAATTTCTAAATTGTACATTCCTGAATGACAATACATTAACAGAAAACTGTACATTCTTGAAAAATAATTCTTGAAAAATGGTGGTTGTATTTTATACACCAATAATGTACTCATCCTCCAAATATAACTATAAATGATGTGTGTAAAATGTAACTTTGAGTCGCATCCCATTCATGTTATGTTCTAGCATATATTTTGCATTTTATTTACTTCAGACAATAATCTACAGTTCCCATTTATGCTTGGATGCTTTACTTTTTCTTAAATATAATTTATGCCAGTTTATTTTGAAGTGCTATCATGACTTTTGGTGCAAATATTGGAGTATTCTTGTTGCAAACTATCGATTGCCAATTACTCTCCATGCTGGAGGCAACCGGAGATGACATTAAAGACCAGTGTCCATGTCTAATCCAACAGGGAGATGGTTAATCTATGTGAGTGTTAGTTAGGCCAGCAAAGAGAACATAGCTAAAGCTTTAGCATACTAGTATATACAACAGTATTTTATTCACTATTAATTTATCAAATTCGAAATAATTTGAAAATTATAACTTTCAGTTAGTTTTCACATATGACATGTGTACATTTTGACATTGAATTAGTTAATTACATTACGCTGTAGACAAGTTAGTGAATGGTTGATTAAAAATGTTCAGCAGAAATAATATCTGATATAGCAACAACCATCAAAGTTAGAAGATATATATATATACTTTTGTCCATAATATCTCTTTGTGCGATATCCCTATCGTCATACTTTCATAAAATACGCAACATTTTGGTGTTTTTATTAGTAAAGTGAGTGAACTTTTTCTACAGCAATTGTGATATTAAGCATGAAATCTGTGATGATAACCAAACATTTGTGTAAATGTGCGCATTTGCAAGTGTTGTACATTAAACATTCTGAAATAAAATTGTATGAAAACTGATTGTCGTATGTCGAGTGTGAATGGAATCAACATACAACTTGGAACAGTGTTGAAATTTATCCAGGACAAGTCAGCATAATATTTTTCTTTCACTTATATCACGGCTTATCAGTTTTAGGCCAGGAGGAAACCCACAACATCTATAGCACTGCATGTTGCAGTAAACCTTAGAGTGCTGGCTGGTACTGACAGACCATGTCACAAGGATGATCAATCAAAATATACATTAGGGCTGTTCGTTTTGCTACCAGCTGGCCTGACCCAGCAAGCCCCTTGACCACATTGACCCATAAACGTGCTCAATTTGCCCAATATTTGGAATATAATCTACTAGTATATCACAGCCGGTTGCTTGTAAGCGGCAAAGCGGGCACGCTCAGAATGTGCAAATTGGGCAAATTGAGCAAGATTTTCAGGTCAACAGGGCCAAAGGGCTTGCCGGATCAGGCCAACCGGTAGCAAAACAAACAGCCTTATTTATTAAGCGCTGATGTCCAGCTATGGGCTAGCTGCTCATATTTGCTTGGAGCATTGTGATGTCTGCATCACAGTGCATCCTATCATTATTGCATCAGAAAGGCAACTTTCGCAAACATTGATGCAGAACTACCGATTGGATTCAAACTTGGGGACTTTGGCTCTGAAGTCCAATGTTCTACCATAATATGTATTTTCAACATAATATGTATATTTCAAGAAAGTCTTATTGACTAACCTTGACCCTCCTCGGGATAACTTCACAGACCCTACTATGGATCAGCAATTATTTATAGAATAACCCACAAGATTCGATTGATTATAGAAAATATGTCCCGAGTGAAATTAATGTTCACAGTTCCGAGCTTTAGCGAAGAACTTTGAACATTAATTTCACGAGG
>JAVCKX010124060.1:0-10997 GCA_034780695.1 Lepetodrilus gordensis
CTCTCTCTCTCTCTCTCTCTCTCTCTCTCTCTCTCTCTCTCTCTCTCTCTCTCTCTCTCTCTCTCTCTCCCCCCCCCCCCTCTTATTTACCTTTCTATTAGATCTTGCCGGAGTTGCTTCCCTTGAGGCAAGGTCAACTTCTCTAAACCTGACTGAACACCCACACCAAAGTCCTGCTCCTTTAGAACTTGGATTGACTGTAGGTCCACCTTTGTCATATGTTGAGCAATAACCTTAGGGCTACCCTGAAGGATCAGAGATTTCACAGAAATCATACATCCAGCCTCCAGCGGCTTGTTGTCCTTCGTTAAAATGCTAGAACTGAAATCATATGGATTATAACTCATATGAGTCTTCACTTTTGGTATCGTAATAATCCTGTGTTTTAGATGACTGACGTCGTACATAGATGCATTGTCAATGACGTCATCCTTAACAAGTTCGCTTTCTTGGGTATTGATCACAGAAAAATGAGTGTCGGAAAACAGCCGCGTTCTGGCGAAAGGGTCCCTTTTCGAATTGGGTGTGCTCGTCAACGTTTCTTTCAGATTGTTAAAGTTGTTGTCGTACACATTATTGTTATCTCCCTTTGGCGAATTGTCCAGAGACCCACCGTCCTGCTTCTTGGGAGAAATATTCCGGTTGTTCAACCAGCTCGGCGATTCCTTCACCTGGGAGTAATCTGAGTAGTCCCGGCCGTCGTCCTCGTACAATGCCTTATTCCGCACCTTGACCACAGGACGGAGCTTGTACTTCACCGATGGAATCCGACTTGGTTTCGGCGGAGCCGGCTTCGACAAGTTGCTCTCGGATCCAGTCTTCTCCGACTGTCGAGGATCGAGGATCACGTCCCCATTGAGCGTCAGCAGAGGAGCGCTGCCAGATCTCTGGTGATATGCGACATCGGACTGCAGTCTGTCCTTGGCAAGCTTCCTCTCCAGAAGCTGCGGACTGGATGTTGGACTGTTGATAGCCGGGAGACTTCCGCAGCGGTCCATGGAAGGAGTCCGACTTCCGTCTCCATCGCCGTCATCCAGCGACAGCAGAGGCTGACTCCCGGACCGCGTGGGCCGTCGTCGGTTCATCCGCGGGCTTCCGGTGGGCGTGCTCATCGGACTCCCTATTGGACTCCCGTGACTGTAGGCGTTGACCGAAGCCAGACTCGTCAGCGCTCCGTACTTCGAGTCGTAGTAACTCAACGGCATCGACCGTGGAATAGGGTTCCGCAGCACCGCCGAGGAAACGGTTGTCACGGGCTTGAATTCTGTCTGGTACGAGTATATCAGGTCCTGGATGCTGTTGAACGATCCCTCCTCGAACTGATAGTAGATCTTCGGCAGTGCTCCTAGGACTGAGTCTCCCACTAAAGCATTGATCATGAAATGCAAGGGGACATTTTTCCAGGCACACGTGAGGACGAAGTCTCCGGGACGGGAGATGCAGTCGCGGACCAGGAAGTCGCCATCGCTGGAGACCAGGGACTCAGCACGTGTCCGTGTGATGTTTCCGTGGTACCACGGCCGACTCTTCAGCTCCGAGGGGTCAGCACGGAGCTCTTTCTCAAGGTCACGTTGCAGCTGCTCGGGTGAAACGCTCAGTCTCTGGTAGTCTGGATGTGACAGCAATGACGGTGGGGAGATCCTGAAAAACAAACATAATTTCAACTAATTTTATGTTTTATGGAATTTTGAACTATTGTTTCATAATTTTTGGAATGTTTAACTAGTTTCATATGTTTAAATAGTGACATTTTAACAACATGGTATATGTGGTTTTATATTTGTATGTAATTTTAACTAGATTCATATTTTAATTTAATTTCAGCTTGGTTACGAAATGAAGTAAGAAAATACACCCATGGACAGTATACAAAGTATACTATAGTATCACAGATAGTTCATGAAGTAGGAAATGCAATTGTATATATATATATGAATCACCATTTAACCCTCTCCCTGCTGGAGACAATCAGAGATGCCATAATGAGCAGTACTTTTGCCTAATCCAGCAGGGAGAGAGTTAATGTAAACTTTCTGGAGATGGCACCCAATTCTTACATCACAAAGCTGGGAAGATCTAAGGAAAGACTGGAATTAGATACACGAGTCTGAATTATAAACAGACGCAGGATTTATCGCCTTAATGTTCACAGACCGACAGGTGAACCTCCTGCAATTAGCTGAGTGGCAACAGACAGGTTGCTATGGCGTCAGAGCCATGTGAATCATTTAACCTGATGAAGGATGGTGCATATTGTAAATGGACATCCACAGTCTGGTATAAATCCATGGTTTGTGTTCAAAACTGTCATATATTTTGGCTACTTTTTAAAAATAAATAATATTGCCCAATGTATCAATCCCCCACCTGTTCATCATATTAACATTAGTCCAAGTATGACTGGTATAACCACCCATCCTGCAACATCAAAGACCACCCACCCCTTGCCACAATGAAAATATTGAAATGAATCAATCCCACCAACTCCATTAGCCCAGGTTTACTTCTACATGCAACCACCCACGTTGTAGGAGCTACCACCACAAGAATATTATTACTGCTCTATACCCATGCAGGGTTGGGAGTAGGACCACCACAACCACAACCACCCCCACACTGCAATACCACCACTACCTCCCACACCCACACCCACCCCAACACACTGCAAGCACACCTCACCTCCATACCATTCACTCTAGAAAAAAATTAAAACTTTACAAACTATCACTGTGAACATGTTCTTGTGCATGGAAACACTAAGTCTTGTACTAAATTATTATTATTATTATTATTATTATTACATGTATTATTATTATTATTATTATTATTATTATCATTATTTTTATCATTATTATTAGTAGTAGTATCATTATTATTATTATTATTATTGTTATTATCATTATCATTATCAATAAATATTATTATTATTATTACCCATATCCTTGAGCCTACCCCGCATTAAAGTGATTAATTAGACATTAAATACATTTTTCATATCAAAATCTTACCCAGCTATCTAAACATACATGGCCCAAAAAAATGGTCCAAAAAAATGTAAATTAACTCTTAAAAGAATATTGTCCAAACATGAAAACATTTCCACATCGAGCATTACTTACTGAGAGTTCTGTCTGTAAGGTTGTGGCGACGTTCCGCTGTTGGCTGGACCTCCAGAACCGTGATGTCGACCTACAGAACGGAGAGAACACAGAACATTAGAGAGAGAGGGAACTACATAGAACAGAGAGAATGAGAGAGAGAGGCCGAGGGGAAGCTTAGTAACATTGACTACGATGGCGGCCACACACTTGATGAAAATGGGCCATTAGCTGTAACAGGATACAGATGTTCCGTGTACAGGAATCAGAGTAGTGTGGTCCTCTTACACAAACAAATTACAGAGAAGTCGCAGAGCAATAAGATTGTTGGGGAACATATGGATCTCAATCCACTGCATCTAGCTCCATGGGGCAGAGCTTACAGAATTACAGAAACTTTTCGGAGTACAATTTCATGTTCAACTTGGTCTATTTTTTTTAGAAATCCAATGCAAAATTTGAGTTGAGCATGAAATTAAAACCTAACTTTATAATGTCATTAATGATACTAAAAGTTAACATAATACCAAGACATTCCTGACATTTATACATTTATCTAACTATACCCTACACATTTATCTATCTTGTGAAGGAGAAATAAAATAACATATAACTTATTCCAAGGACATTATATAAATCAAATATGCTCACACATGCACATTAAATCCAAACAAACATGCTAGCACATATTAAATCCATATCCATGTCAAGTTTTCACATAATCTAAAACATTAATTTATCATTAATAATACTTTTTTATAAATCTTTAAAATAATTTTCTATGTTTAAAGTAAACAACAATTCACAATATCACAATGTTTTTTTTGCACTAACCTGTCGTGTTTCTCTCCTATGTTTCTAAATCACTCTCTGAGTCTTATTACGTACTCGGAGCACACAAATGTTTCCAAGATAACAAAGTCTAAAATATCCAGTAGATCAGACGTAACTTACAGGAAGTGAGCTGTGTGTCTTTAAGTGCCCCTAGACTGTGTAATTAGTGCTACACCAGGCCTTGATAGTGCAGACTAGGTAATACAAGTGTTACGGTTATTGTTTGTCACTATCTATAATAGCTAACGTGTGTGTGTGTGTGTGTGTGTGTGTGTGTGTGCATGTGTCATTAGTATATCTGGATATATAATCCCTCATAAATATATGTGGTGTGTACATGCTTGTCTGTGTGTGTGTGTGTGTGTGTGTGTATGTATGTGTGTGTGTATGTATGCAATGTGTGTGTGTGTGTGTGTATGTGTGCAGTGTGTGTGTGTGTGTGTGTGTATGTGTGTGTGTGTGTGTGTGTATATATGCAATGCATGCATGTTTGTGTGTGTGTGTGTGTGTGTGTGTGTGTGTGTGCACGTGTGTGAGCATGCATGTGTATGTGTTCATATTTGTGTGTGTGTGTGTGTGTGGTGTGTGTTTGTGTGAATGTGCATGTTAGCGCGAATGTGGGCATACATGAATGTATTTTAATTAAATAACTTACAGATTATTTTACATCAATCTAAAATCTCAGTGACACTGCGTACATAAATTGAGATTCTTTATAAATGTTAATACACTATCCATACAGCCTCAGAAGGTGAATGCACATAATATATATTATTTAGATTGGCACTATTAAATATGGACCTACATAAACATTTTAACATAGCCTTAACCCTCTCCATGCTGAAGGCAGCCAGAGATTCCCTAAAGAGCAGTGCCTGTGCCTAACTCCATTAACCCTCTCCCTGCTGGATTAAGCGCAGACACTCCTCTTTAGGGCATCTCTGGTTGCCTTCAGCATGGAGAGAGTTAATCATATACCATTGCTTAAGGTAGGAGAGAAGGTTACCTTATAGTTTTTGTACAGTAGAGCCCTGGGGCCGTATTCACGAAAGGGTTTAAGTCAGATTTTGCTATATTTGTTACTTAAACCCTTTGGTGAATACGGCCCCTGGACCAGAATGGGATTTAAACCCAAACCTTTGAATTTGTAGTCCGACACACTAACCTGCGCCCTTCCAGAGTCATATGAGTCGCCATAGTAAAATAACTGATGGACTGACTTTCAGATCCTGCTATTAACCCCACCACAGCCACCATCTTGGTAATTAGCACTATATAATTAGTGCTAGTGCGGTACATGGTTTCTGTAATGAGTAGATTACGGTGCTAACAAGATAGGCTTATAGCAGGGTCATCACTGTTATTACCCAATATATTTTATGATTTCTATTTTAAGCCCAGGTAGATAAATGTTGATGAAATGCCAAACTTCTGAGAACAACTTATGGACAAGAAAATATGTATGTTGAGCGTTATATTAACTAACAGATTGTTCATAATATTTTAATATTAAAGTGACTCATACACCAAAATCAAACTGATAGAGCTGATGATCCTACACCACATACAGTGAGTCCTTCCTTCCAAATGACCTGCTATCGATAAATAAGCTAATTTTCAGTCGTTTATTTACATATCCTGTTAGGTGAACAGGACGGTGCAATGTTGACATGTTACTATTATTCATGTGTTTCTTAAATTCACGATCAAACACGGATCGTGAATTTCGTTTAAAATACAGACACGCGAATGATACCCGTTTTACAGTATCTAAATCTATCATGACAATTTCCATTCCATTTCCAGATGTTTTCCGTAATGTCTCATCCAGAGTTAATTTCCCATCTCGGCTCACGTCAAACTGATAATAAGCTTCTGTAAGTAACGCTAAGTATATCCGTAATAAATGATGTTCTAGTCTCGAGAATGATAAGCTACTGGTGGAGGTTTGGGCGTAAGAATGTTCCATATTCTTCACGGCTGGTTTCATTTTGTCGGGAGAGAGTCCATGTTCAAATTTCATATTACTTTCATATTACTCACCGTCGAGAAGAAATGTTCATGGCATCACGGTGCGACACAGATAACTCTAATCAATGACATAATTTACCAACATGTCATTTAGAGTATGGCTATGACACTGACACATCGCCAACAAAAATAATTAAATTTATTTAAAAATAAATTGTAGCCCATAGAGAAAAAAAACCCACCAAATAAATAAATTCCCAGTTCACATACCTCTCTGATATTTCTCACGTAGTAATCGTAGACTTGAGATGAGTTTGGCGCGGTGGCCGCTGACCTTGATGCCAAGGTCACGGAGGTCACTCTCGTGAATGTACAGAAGATCCTGAATAATAAATAAACAAAAAGTTAATTAACATTTGTACCTATCCTTATTAAAAAAAAAAGAATAATATTTTACTGTGACAGTGAGACGCTGTAGACAACAGGGGGGCCTATTCTCGAAACATTCTTACAAACTTCTTAGCCCAAGAACAGTTCTTAACAGTTCTTATAGTATGGCTACAAACTGTTCTTAGACTAAGAAGTGCGTATATCGAGAATAGGCCCACCAGTTCAGTGTACATAAACCTTCCAGGAAGTTGAACATGCAATAAAACAATAGCCTACACATACACACTTCTAATGAAACAGCATTATGCCAATCCTGGGATTCGAACCCGATGTTTCCTGAATTGGCAGTCCAACACTCTATCAACTTAACCAAAGGGTAACCCTGCTAGCCGAGACCAGTAGGAGCATCTTATATCACACATCTACACTAGAATACAATGACCACTTCCTAATGTAAAAGTCTGAAATTCCGCAGTTACATATTAAATGAGTGAATCAGTGAATTATCGTTTTCTGTCCTAGCATGAATAACATATTAAGAATCCTGAAGATAGTGAGCTTAACGTTGCTGCGATTCCTGAACATAACAATAGACCATAACAAGCATACCATACGCATAATGATAGAACTTCACACAGCCACACAATGGAAATAATATATGCTCAGATCAGCCAAAGCTAGAACATCACCTCTACTAGTAATTGATTAAAATGTGTCACGTCTCAGCATGAATATTTCATCCATATGCGACATCCTCAGTGATTATGTGAATTAACCTTCATCTAGTAGGAGGCTACCAGAGATGCCCTTATAGAGAAATCACTGTCATTAATCCAGTAGGAAGGCGAACATTGTACGGATTTAAATCACCAGAAATAAATATTACCTTAATCACAAACTGCACGTGGTTGAACTTGTTTGGAGATATCGCTAAAATCGTTCGTGTTCTTGACGGAAGTTTCTCTGAGATTTACACACGACCAAGAGTCATTTCCTGCATACAGCACAATGATGTTATTATGAATGTGTCGCGCATTTCGGCAAACCATCGTCGAGGATGTTATGATTGGATTGACCGAGCGTGCTTCGTAAGTATGGACTTCCGTATTAAGATCGTGACAGGGTGTCGATGCGTGGAGTTTGTATATACTTGTTGTAATGGCTATAAATGGGGTTATATTAATTAACTTCTCACTCATTGGATCTAATTATGTTGCAATGACTCAGAGTTTTATTCTTATGTGTTGTTATTATTATTATTATTATCTTCTTTTTTTTTCATTTTCATTTTTTCTTTTTCATTTATTTTTCATTATTATTATTATATTGTCATCATTATTATTTTTATTATATTTTCATATAATAAAAAGGAAACTATCGGATACAAACAAATGGAAATGTGTTTAAACACAAATATTTTCTTGATAATTAATTTTAATAAAAACAATTCACTTCAGTAACATTCTTGAGTATTATTCATGCAGGCAATTCAAAAAGGAAGGGAAAGGTTGATCAATTAAATGCTATTCTACATATTAATACATGTACATAATAAATACTTAAGATCAAACAGGAATCAAGTATATGAAACAGGGCCATGCCGATCCTGGGATTCAAACCCAAGTTTGAATCCCAGTCCAACGCTCTATCTACTTAGCCAAAGGGGAAACCCTGCAGGTCAAAACCAGTAGGAGCATCTTATATCACATACATCTCAATTACAAAAAGGAAGTGAAAGTTGTCAAATTGAGATTAACCACATCAGAGTTTTTCACATATAGATATAATCTCACGGGTGTTAAGGAGCATGTCAAACGGTTGACATCTCAATCTCCTAAACAGGAAACCCCAGGGTAACAGTCTCTTGGCTGAATTAATAATAATAATCACGGCTCCATGGGGCATCTCACAGTGACTCCAGTTGGAAGAGTGTTAATTGAGAAGCCATCAGGTATTTTGTTACGTTAATTCGACACATGGTTTCATTTACTTTGAAACTTGAACATTTATTTGTTAAACATACGTGTTTTTTCCCAAAACATTTTGTCAATGAGCAACATTTGCATTGAAAGATAATAAAGGTCTCAAATTTCTAGATTTCTTTGTGGTATCGCAGAGGAACGGCAACAGACATTGTGATTTTAGTGGAAAACAAGTTTTCCAGGTTGCAGGCTCCAAGCCAAGTCCAGTGCAAATAAATTAACACCTGTCTGATAGCAAGAGTTTAGTTACTAGTATTGCAAGAGGTTGCAGGAAATATTAATGATTGCAAGTATTATATATTGCAGGAATTTAAATGAAAAAGAACAGAATCCTTCCAACAATTCCTTCAAGCACTCGTAAAATATTTCTACATTGGACAGCTCACCAGCGAAGGAAAATCAGATACTAAACTTATACCCACTATCCTGCTCTATAAACACATCTTGCAACCTTCGGCATTTTTGTGGAATGTTTCGCATGGACAAAAACCCGAGATAAACTAATTATGTTCCTGAGTCACCGAGCATGCAGTTTTATTTCAAGGGTCTTGCCAAAACATTAACCCTATCGCTGGTAAACTAACTACAGGAGGCTTCTCTGGTTGCCCATTGGATAAAGAAGGTTAAGACAATCATGCAGTATGCCACGACTATTATAGCACATGTGTGCTGTGTGTCGTCAGCTGCACTGACACGTATGCAAGTGAGACGCTCACAGTCTCGTAACAGCTAATTTGTTTCCATAACATTAGCCAGGAACCGCAATTCATCAGCAGTTAATCAACGTGCCATCCTCGTTCCGCTCAATCATTCCGCGGAGGAGACTTGGATCGGAACCAAGGGAGGTCACTCTCATTATGTCAATCATGCCGAGCACTAACAGCTACAGTCTGTGTGACAGTGCCACTGTTATGACGAGTTATTGTATGTATGTGCAGATCAGCTTTCAAGATTATTGCAGTAATACTGTGGCTGTGGGTTGTTATGA
Source organism: Lepetodrilus gordensis (assembly GCA_034780695.1). Taxonomy (NCBI): domain Eukaryota; kingdom Metazoa; phylum Mollusca; class Gastropoda; order Lepetellida; family Lepetodrilidae; genus Lepetodrilus; species Lepetodrilus gordensis. The sequence continues at coordinate 9,264 of JAVCKX010124060.1, forward strand.
CAGGAGGAAACTAGCAACACTTGTAGCGCATCCTGCCAGTAATAGTTTGTACTGAAACCGATGGATGGCAGCTGCATTGCAAGTGCACCACATTAACTGCATCCTATCAGCACCACATCTGTGGAGTGTAATGCAATGTTTGCCGGAAAAGCTTTGAACTCGGGACATTGAAGATCCATGCCTCCCACTAGTGTCTCACCCATTGCTCCCTTGGTGTCTCACCGCAGTCCCACCTGTAGTGTCTCACCTATCTTTCCCTTATTGTCTCACTCATCTCCCCCATTACAAATTGCTGGTCCTTCTCATTATATCTCACTGTCACAATCAACATACTCTATGTTATTCCCTATGTATATATTAACCCAGTAGTAACTTTCTTTTGTTGAACAGTATAGTAGTACTAGCTATACCTAGCAGCCCTTGGTGTCTCGGCCGTCTCTACCTTGCCCCTGGTGTCTCACCCATCTCTACCTTGCCCCTGGTATCTCAACCATCTCTACCTTGCCCCTGGTGTCTCACCCATCTCTACCTTGCCCCTGGTGTCTCACCCATATCTATCTTGCCCTTGGTGTCTCACCCATCTCTACCTTGCCCTTGGTGTCTCACCCATCTCTACCTTGCCCCTGGTGTCTCACCTATCTCTACCTTGCCCCTGGTGTCTCACCCATCTCTACCTTGCCCCTGGTGTCTCACCCATCTCACATGCACTATCGCCCCAGTTCCACCACATAATTTTGTTAATCTCCAATGCATACCTTGGAGACGCCTGTTCTTCAGTGTGGAAATAATTTCACACCTGATGTAAGCAACGTCAAATGTGAAATCTGTGAGCTGCCAGCGTATCAGTCAATCCCCCCTCCCCAAGGCCCCCCTCTCCTTTCCAATACCTCACCTGACAAACGTGCGGAGCAGATATTGCATGTTAAAGAATTACTCCCAGTACTTCAATGTAAAAGTTCATACATCATCAATGATGGTGTCGATTGTTAATGGATTGTGTTCAGTTATCAATGGAACCACTGTTGACTCTATCATTGGTAGATCACATAAAGATTGAAACTACACTTACATGTATACATATTACTTTTGGAATTCAGTAAATGGTTAAAAAAATACGAACATATCGATACCATCGCCATGAGGAAATATAACGGAGATATAACTCTATCACCACCTGATCAGGGGAGGTAACTATAGACTAGCCTTGAAGCCACTGTACTATTCCACCACTTGCGATAATGGGGAGGTAACTCTAATCCCATCACTATCTGATCAGGGGGAGGTAACTCTGCACACACTCACCTCGACGCCGCCGTACTGGTGGAACTTGGTGAGGTAGTCGATCATCCCGATCGCCTCCAGCCACGTGGACACCGCGATGTGTTTGTGCGCCGCCATGCGGTTCTGGCGGTTCTGGCGGTGTTCTCTTTCCAGCACCAGCCTGAAACATTCATACCAGATTGTAGAAGAATGTCTCCAGGTTCGTTCCAAAATTTGGTAGAAAGCTTCCCCACAAACTATATGTGATGGCCCTTAACTTATTTTGTTGAGTATAGTAATTGTAATACATGTAGTACAAAATGACTAAACTAGGATAAAGTATGTATGTGTGTGTGTGTGGTGTGGTGTTTGTATGTGTGTGTGGTGTGGTGTTTGTATGTGTGTGTGTGTGTGTGTGTGTGTGTGTGTGTGTCTTGTGTCTCAGTGTGTGTTGGTTGTTGGTTTGTGTGTGTT
>JAVCKX010124082.1:0-10996 GCA_034780695.1 Lepetodrilus gordensis
TCTCTCTCTCTCTCTCTCTCTCTCTCTCTCTCTCTCTCTCTCTCTCTCTCTCTCTCTCTCTCTCTCTCTCTTTCATTTTCTTACACACACAATTTCAAAATTCTGGATTTGAAGTCAAACCAAAGCTTCATCTTTGATTTTTTTTAAGACAGCCATCTAACTGTTTTGGTTTGACTGAGACATTCCCAAAATACCACGTCTAGGTCTCGTGAACCACAGCTGCTACCTCTGGCAGTAGTTTTTATAAAACCCAATAGAAACGAAAAGAAAAAAATCAATACATTGGCCGTTTGCTTTCTTAGAACCAGTCGGACTCAAGACAATCGACTTGGCCAAATTCGCCCTTTGCTCTTCAAAACGACCTGGGTTTTTTAAAGGTGCAATGCCCTCAAGGGCAGCGAAAATATATAGCTTAGAGAATTAGTTCATGCAAATTATCAGTAATCCGTTGAAGTCTCGTGATATGTTAACAGTTCCTCGAGCGGAAACAATTTTTTACGACTTCATTGAATTTGTTAATGACTGTTCTGTGATTGTCTATTGACATCGATATACTCATATATAGTTTGCATTGTATGTCGATAATGTAAGTAATGATTTAAATATGTAGTACTTTTCGATTATTGGCCAATTACGACATTGATTTATCGGGAGTTAATAAACATGGCGAAAGTTTAGGACAGCTGTAGTCATTATTAGTGATCGTATAAATTAGTCCTTGTCAAAGACGTTTCGTATGAATATGTTCGATTTTATATATTTGAAATGTAGGACGATTATACATATTGTAAAAAATGTAAGAAATCATTAAACATAGAAATATTTGCCACGAAACGTCTTACTAACCAATTTAAAAAAACAAAAAAACGTTACAATTTTCGAAGCTATACCACGTGTTTCATTCAAGAAAATTATCAAATATATTTAATATGTATAATGTTTGGTAATATGCAAGTTTTATCACATACTATTGATATAGACAGGATAACTAGAGCATTATTTTGTATATGTTTAGCCTAGTTTTACAGATACTACTAGTATTATACAAATAGTAGGTGACATGTAGCAGCATTAGTAGCAGCTTTGTTGTTGTTGTTGTTGTTGTTGTTGTTGTTGATGATGATGTGGTTAATTATTATTGTTGTTTTCTTAATTTCAGGAGATTCGGGATAAAACGGTGCTCGAGATGTCATCTTGGAATTGCCGCCAACGAACTTGTAATGAGGGCACGTGACCTTGTGTACCATCTCTCGTGTTTCACGTGCAGTTCGTGCAATCGTGCTCTGACGCCGGGTGAACAGTTTGGCATGAAGGACCATCTTGTGTACTGTAGGACAGACTATGAAATCATTTTTCAAGGAGAGTACTTACAAAGTTTGTCTCCCGATCATGGTGGGCAAGCACTCCCATATTATAACGGTGTCGGGGCGGTTCAAAAAGGAAGACCGCGGAAACGGAAAAGTCCGTGTCCGGAAATGGACGGGTGTCAGACCATGGGTGAGTAGAATGTTTGGATTTCAGAAATTATATGATTAATATTTGTTTTTAGGAAATCAGTATATTTTGATCATTAGTTTTGAAACGATTTTGCCGAGCTTCATAAATTTTTATTTTAGGGTCAATTCGGAAAGAAAATATATTTAAATTGGACAATGGTTCTTAACAAATGTAGAATGGTTCTTTGAAACGAGAAGGTGAGTTGAATCTATTATTGATATGTCGCCCATGATGGAGGAACTGAATAACAATATCAATAGGCGAAAATGAACCCAAATAACAATCATTTACACCAGTGAAGATATGTTTTTTACAATTATTTCAACAATTGACGATTCTATATCCAGCCAATTACTCCAGTGCAAATGTCAAGATAATAAAAGAAATATAACTCATGTTAGTTTCGGGGGAAACAAGTTGGCGAAATATCCACAGAGGGTTCGCTTTGAAGTCTTAATCCGATCTTTGTAAAGGTTTTATCAAACTTCACCATCGAGACCTCTAGAAACAGAGGAACAATGTCCTCGACGAGTTCTGATCGGCCTTTACAAGTCTATTAGCAGTGTAGCATAGAGGAGACTATTTGAAACCAGTGGCCACAAATAAACGTATCCTATCAGAACTCCATCCCCTTTATCAAGCGCCTAAAGAGGCTTCTTACATCGGACCGTAAACACTACTTCAGCGAGGACTCCCAAAGGAGAATAATCGGGCCTAATTTCTTGCGCGGCAGGATACCGCAATTGTCCAGCGGTGAAGCGCCTTGGCGGGCGAGTCTGTGATTCGAGTTATGTCCATTTGACAAGATTAGTGCTCGGTCTTCAACCTGTCAAGTTTATCTTTCACGCATGGTTAAAATCTCAAGACTATTTGCCAGACTTCTGAAGCACCTTCGTGAACTACATGTGTGGTGTTACATAAGCTTGTACTTAAATCTCAATCACATACGGGTATTAACTACAGGTCAAATGACAAGGCTTCTCATTTGAGAGTTACCGCCCTTGAAAAGCTCTACTTTTTTGATTGAGCGATAACCTCGTTTGGTTATTTGTGGAGTATACATTTTGTGTAATATTTTATATAATTCTCTGTGTGTGTATGCGTGTGTGTGTGTGTGTGTGTGTGTGTGTGTGTGTGTGTTTACCATTCTACATACCTGTACTTTGTTTGTATAGTCTAAGTATATTCTCTTCTTCATTTACTTCTTTGCAAAATGTTTTATACTTTTTCCTCGATGAATATTAGTGCTCTGATTTATTTTATAAAATTTAAAAGTTATAAAATTGGGAATCCAAATGTATAATTCAATTATATAAAGTAACTAGAACAAATTAATATACAGCAAATTTAATTTTGTGAATGGGCTAAATTATATAAGCATAGTGTGAGCTCAGATCAAGATCTGGTAATATGACGCACTTTGATGAAAGGCGGAACATACTTTGATGCACAATCAATATATCGATGAAGTGACAATACATTTGAACATTATACTATGTGAATTATAAGGTTTTACGAAAAACACGTCATGTTCATATTATTTTTTTTCTACAAGAATTCTAAAATAGTTCCTTTTCTAAATGTTTGCGTAGTAACGTACTCTCTCTGGTTAAAAAACCCACGAAATTTTGCGTGAACGAGAGTTTACTTTTCTGGGACACGGATATTTTGGATGGTTGAAAAATGGCCCCGTTTCCTCTTCGAATTATTGGAAATGTTTCAAGTTTGCTAGCTAACATTGATCATATAATAAGGGCATCTGGGTACTGTTTGTCAAATGAATTATTGATATACACGCGAACGCTCTATGTTCAAAGCTCTACCGCTGTGTCCACGCGAGTGTTTGCTAACCCACTCCAAGAGCAAATTCTACGGGGATCATTTTATCGATACACCGCTTTCCTTAAAGGACGAGGGCACACTTTATTGAACATTATGAATCTTGCTCCGGGCTGGTAAATTTGGGGCATTGATTGTTGTTTTTCTTTAGTTTTACTTTAGTCCCTTGATTGATATCGATGACTTTGAAGAAGCACTTGTCATAACCAAGCATCTATGGTTGGAACTCTGATTCAATCGTTGTTCTGTTATAGTGTGGGCAAACACAGCACGTGGACAAATACCATTATTTTGTAAAGTAAAACTTTCAATATTCCAAAGTTTATTTTATTAAATTATAAAATAATGTTTTCAAAATTATAATTATTATTCGTATTCTAGGGAAAGTAAAAAATAATTACTGTGTATAGTCGTTATCCACTAGCATATATATCTACTACTATTGTACTTATTATTAAGTTTTAAACTATTAATTTCTTTCAACAATTCAAATTCAAAATGTAAAGCTTGCATTTCACCTCAATAAAGATTTTTTTAAAGAAGCAATACTTAATATTTTTGTTTGACAATAACATCCGAATGTAAATTGTGAATCAGTGGCAATACTATAACCTAATTCCCCTATTTTGTAGGATTGGAACTAATTATTGTATACGAATGGAAACATTGTTTACTAATTACATCATTATTTAGTACTACTCAATAATGTCAAAACATGGGCTATTATTAATATACATGCTTTATTGTTCATTATATACAGCTGTCATGAAAATGCAGTTTGTAAATGGAATCCCAAGTTAATTTTTAAATGTGTTGAATTTACACAGTTGTCATTGCTAATTCTGGTTTCAAATATACAGTGTTGGACGATCTTAGTATTCTGATTTTGGATGAACATGACGTAGTGTGGGAACATGCTCAATACATATATTTCTAACTGTCTTTCTACCAATACACGACAAATCCGCGCTCAAAAGCATACCTCTTTGAAACGCCGAATTTACCAGCTGCCGCTTGTTACCTACCAACTGGATCTACAGGCATCATATTTCCCCAAACAATAATCATACACAAAATATTGTGGGTTAATAATACTCGGAGGCAGTTTCTCCAGGGCGCAACCATTAAATCATATTATAAATAATCACCCACAGCTTATAATATCCCCCCTTCTGCGTCCAGTTTGGACATCATGGAGAACACTCAAATCCTTTGACCAGCGGTCTTTGAGCCACGTGTAAGTGTCGTATTTTCGCAGGTCAGTTTACTAAATTCTATAACCCCCCTCATCCCCCTTAAATCCTGAAGCTTTTGTAAAGCAAACAACGGCGTTTCGTGTCAAGATTTCGTGTCCATCACCTCAATCGTTAATTCACTGCCTTATGTAGGAGACATGGGACGGTCGACTTGAGGAAGACAGTAGCACTGGTGTGTGTGTGTGTGTGTGTGTGTGTGTGTGTGTGTGTGTGTGTGTGTGTGCCCGGGGGTTAGGCAATGTGTCCCTAGGGACACACGTGGGGATGAGGGACGTTGACCACACCTGGGATCAGGGTGACGGCGGTTGCTACTTCCAAACATTTAAATCCCATTTGCGGACTCGTTTAAATTTACATTAATTTCAGATGAAAGAATTCCAACTTCGAACCATCGTATATATGGTTTGTGTTTCATCGTGCGAACGTTTCATGGTATTCTAAGACGACATGACGGAGGTGTTCGAAGTCTTTTGATGGGTGGTTTTTAAGATAAGCAAGTTTGATATAGTTCAAGGAATACAGATGATGCTTGTTCAATATTGAGCATGTTCTGAGAAAGCAGCACCACATTGTAAGGAGCCTACTGCTCTAATTGAAAGATAACCCCCGGTCACACACACACCATTGCTGAGAACAATTGCATCTACTATTGATTGTAAGTTAAATTTTAGGAACCTGCTACATAGGTAAAGACTTTGAATGAGACTCTTTAATCAATACAAAGCTGGAGATTGTGGTTAGTTAAAACTATTGTAGAGATGATATTGGTTCGTGCAATCTGACGTACATCTGTAGTGGATACCTAAACATGTACTTACAATCATTTGTAGCTACAACTGTTCTAAACAGCGGGGATCAGGAAGGATCTAGATGTATGAGAATATACAAAGAATATACAATTTTGCATACAACCAGTTACAATTAATACATGAATTAATAGAACCCTAATGGAATTGACACCTTCCAACCATCACGATGACATACTATTTTTGGATTTTTACAAACCAAAGACATTCAACTTATAATAGAGGGGGAAGAATATTTGGGGGTAGAGATGACAGATGGAATGACGCATACCTTCTCAGGGCCCCTGGGGGTAGTGGGAAGGGGGGTGCAAAGCCTGGGGGTGCGACCGGGGAGGGCTTGCCCAACCCAATCTTTGATGTGCTTAGAGAAGCCATGCTTTGCTTGTCCTGCCCGTCTCAGAGTCTGGTCCTGTCCATTGATTTATCGCTGTATGTGGTCTCCAACCATTCTTCTCTTTGCCACCCATGTCCTTCATCTTGGGATGGATCGCTTCATGGACGCAGCAAGACTTCTGCTCTCGCCTCGTCAGTGGCGGGAACCTATCGTCTGGAAATTGTATCCGAAAACTATACATATGCCTCACGCTGAAAAGTATATAGAACGTGGTGGCCTTGTATAGATAATACCGACTGTCAGATCTGGCGTCTTTAGAATTTGATCCGAGTCATTTCCGATAGATTTCTTTTTTTATAAATATTATAGTTGTGTTCCTCGTAAAATGATTTTGACAATAATCTGAAAGAAAAGCTTCTCTAGTGTATTTATTACAGTGGATGCGTATAATCAGGGACTATACATATTAACTGAAAAGTTCAATGAATACGAAAAACAAAGGCAATGACGTGACCTTTAACCCTCTCAATGCTGGAGTCAACCAGAGATTGACCAGCGTCTTGCCTAATCCAGCAGGGAGATGGTTTAAAGAGTCGGTATATGAATTCATTCCCGATTTAAAAATATAATGTGTTTATTGTTATTTTTATTTCTGTTTAATGTATTGACTGATAGTATTAAGTGTTCTGGGAGTTGGAAATAGTCCTCTCTCGCCTCCCTAGCTACGTAATAACGCCAACCAGCTGAGTGACTCCACTGCTACTTGTGTTGACAGAAATTCAAAATACGCAAATTAAGCAGTTGATGAAGGTGTGCTGTCTGACAAGGCTCCAATCGCAGCCAAACCGCTGCGCAAGAGCGATGAAACTGGAACTATATACAATGACGATATCCTGGTTAATCATACAAAGTCATTTCCTAGTTCACGTTTCGCATTTATAAACTCGCCTTTGCATGTTGAACAAGTAGTGTTTATGACATGGTGGCATGGTAGTCTTGTTACAAGAGTTTTTCACAATCACAACTGCTATAATCCTGAGAAACTGACAGCTCTAAGGAAAGTTTGGACACAATAACTCCCTATTGTCAAATATCGTAATTTTGTGGACAGTTTGTCGTAATAGCAGTATAGGAATGTAAGTCTAGGGTTGTTACGAGAACCAACCCCTGACCACCGTGGGGGTATTACAATATTTGACACAACTGGTATAAATAGGAAAAGTGGTTACTCGTTTAGACATGCTGAATTGTCGTCTGCGCAGCTTTCAACAGCAGACGTAAAAGTGAGAGCAGATTTTGCAGACGGCCACTTAGTGATTCGCAAACCATAGCCTGTGAAGCTCAACATTTCGGTTATGTCTGCGAAAAGCGAGCAAGCATGTTTATGTTGAAATTGTCTGTGAAACTAAGCTTATTTAAGTTTAATTCATTCTCTCGGCGTGATGTCCTCTGTAGAATTTATAGGAGTTAGCTCCCCTGCGTTTTTCCAAAGATATTGAAGTTTTTGTACTTCCGCCTTTCGTAAACCCCCATAGTTATGATGTCAGAAACGAAACGTTTAAACATGCGAGTATTCCAGAAGTGTGGCGATCTAGTTTCTGGTAAAGGAATTGAATAATATTTACGGGATATTTATTGACATTTCACGCATGCGTAATTCCTACAATAAGCAGACGTTCATACTTCTTAGTTAAGTAAACAGGCGTGTGCTTGTCACGTGTTTCCGGGAAGGTGTGGTGTGTGCGTGTGTGTCTTGCTCTGTGTGTGTGTGTGTGTGTGTGTGTGTGCGTGCGTGAGAGAGAGAGAGAGAGAGAGAGAGAGAGAGAAAGAGGGAGGGATGACGGAGAAAAATCACAGACTGATTTTTCATTTAGATATGAAACATTTTCATAATGAAAACACGCGCATGTTTGACGCACCCCACAAAGGCCCAATCACATTCCTTTGTATGAAATTCTCACCTGAGATTTTCACTTCCACCTTTTACTTCAGGAAACGTGTAGATAATGTTGTAAACTTGACAGTTATTTTCTTTGAAATATTACCTCTCGGTAGATTAATATCTATGCCGAGGGCAGATTCGTTACAATAAGATTTGTTGGTTTTGCCAGCGATGCCTCTACATAGGACCCCACCCCCGGGACGGAGCTGAGGGGGGTCGGGACAGAGTTTATCTCTACCCACCAGACCTGCTCGAGCACCGCTGTCTTCACAATTCAAGTAGAAAGCGTCCGAGACAGTATCTCCCTCGAATATTGATATGCCTCAGTATGAAGCCTTCTCGCTTCGTATACCACTGGGGTGTATTCTTACGCTTAAACATCTCGTTGACGCTGGTGATGCTTTTCGTTTTGCTAGATTCCGATCCCCGCTGAGGTTATTTCAAACGGGGAGTCGGATGGATTTTATTCGCCTCGACGTTTTCAATTAATGTTAGTTCAGGAGCAAACATTATGAAAGGGGGTAGATTAGTTGGAAGGACTTCTTTTTGGCCACACAACACCTGTCAGACGGTATGACTTCCACGAGACTGAATCTTTAAACGGTTCTTAAGTTAGCAATAAGAGCCGCTATGCGATTGTGACAGGGTCGTATGTACACATATTTGTTACATGACTCTTGAATATAAGATATCAACGATGAAGCATCAGTAGAGATTTGGCACGGGAGCGTGGACACATTTCTTAACCCAATTCAAAGAGAACATTTTAGAATTCAGTACTATAATATTTCTCGTCGAAATGAATTATCTGTGGCGTATCGTATTCCCGGAACAATCATCGTCGGACGCTTTATGGGGAAATGCCTATTGTTAAAGTTTTATACAAGATTAGACCTCCCGGCTTATAGGTTTTCCTACGAGAAGCGATAATGCCACGCGGAGAGAGCAATGTATTATTGCATATGTCTGCATGTCTGCATGAGACAATCGCAAAATTGCATGTTTCAGTTAGGGCCTGTTTGAGATTAAGATAGGAGGAGCTACTGACAATAGGGTTTCCCAACCCTCAAGACAGGGGTGGCAGGGCAGGGGTTACATATACGCAGTGGGGATCAAGGGTACTATTGAATATGGATTTAACATGCTGTTTCTCCGCCATAACATGCTTATTTAGACGAAATATCAGATGAAGCACATGCATGATCTTTGAGACTTCTTTGTTCGGGTTTCTTTTCAATAGTGTAACATACTTCATATTCAGTATAAGCACGTCCTTTGTGGTAAGCTAGGCAAATTCACCGATTCATTTGTTCATTCATCCAAATAATTGAAATTGTGATTTAAGCTATTGAGTCCGGTATGAAAACTTCATGGTGCCACGGCTGTTATTTCGCGGTATCGAAATCCATGAATTGAATCGGATTTAAGCTACAGGAACCCGGTATGAAAACTTCACAGTGCCAACGCCGTGATTTGGCGGTATCGAAATCCATAAATTGCAAATAAAACTTGTTTAATCCGTTTACGGGTTTAAATCTCGGCTTTAAAACCAGACGTGTCAACGATCCCCGGACAAACCTTTCTGAAACCCTTACGTGTTCCGGTGTGTCACCGTTTCTTGTATTTAAACACACGGGGAGAAATATTATGTTTCTAACTAATGCTAAGCCCAAGTTTTCTTTCATCTAAGCCGATAAGAAGGCCCAGCAAGGCGATTAAGTCTCGATTATCATCCGATAAGGGTCTAAACGTACAATGATCCGGCGGAGCGGTGCTTCCATCTCAGCCAATCGACAGGCGGCCTTGGGCAATATGGCCACTGCTTCGTCGGGGATTTCTGGCCGGTACCGGCATGTCAAGATGTCTAGTTAGCTCAATTAAAAGGAATTTTGCATCCCCCGTAGAGCACGTTTGTACTTGTGTTAACGGGAATCTGCAGAATGTTTGGCAAATGTTGTCTGATGGTCTTGACCGTTATTGCTCTGCCCATTCCTGAGATCCTTGTCAGACATGTTCACTAATTTGGGACGGTGGCAGACCATACTAGAAATGAATGTATCGAATACTTGACCATTTTTAAAGAGTACGTAGTTCTTGTCAAGAAATTCCAGTAGGTAAATTCTGAAGTGATGTTCCACGTTTTTTCTTAAATGAACATACATGCATTTCTAATCAAGATCATTGCTGGTTTACGATAGATTACGAACCGTTTTTCAGAGTAGCCTACGATTTCATTGAAATTGTATGAGCAAAACTTGAGTTGAATATGAAATCCTCATCAAGAACGTTTTGTAATCTTGGAGGCTGACAATCCTGAAACATCCCTGAAACATCCATTTTCTCAATTTTCCGTTTGGCATCCCCTCGACCCCTATGTTACCCCCGATGTTACCCACTACGTTACCACCCCCCCCCCCCCCTCCCCATGTAACCATTACCACCTCCCTGCCTGTCACGAGTAAGAGTAGATTACATTGAGGGACCACGGTTCGGCCACCGTGATGATTATGACACGGATATTTTCACAGTCAATATTATTAACCCTAAGACTCCCACCGTTAAACGGTCTATCAGCAGTCAGCAGTGCAGGTTCCAATTCCCATATTCCTCCCAAGCCGTAATCGGAAACAGGATACCAGCCGGGTTTTAGGTTCACCCATGTTTGTTTAAAAAGTCGGACCGGCTTGATACACGAAACCGGCGACACTTTCTCCGTGGGTCTATTATCCCGGTTGTTATGTTTCGTAGGGGAGGGTTTGTTATGTGTTAGCTAGTCCCCAAACACAGGCAGGGATCAGCCATCGGTGCTATGGGTACAACCGTCTTGCTAAAGACATCAGCATTCTGACATTGGCATTTTGATCGCTTTTTGACATGATAAAACCGCACAGATGGGCATTCCACGCGTTATGCGTTCCATGTTTTTGATAACACCCTCCTCTCAAGTCTCTGTAACAATCACGTTTCTAGAATTGTTGTCATTTATTTCTGAAAAAAAAGTAAGCATACATCATGGTCACGAAATATTTGACCTATATGTATGGATTGATTCCAAAAATATCATTATCTTGCAAAATGTGGATTTCAATACGAAATCAATTGGACCAATTATAATTTGTCATCTAATCTTGAACAATAGTTGGACGATAATTGCCCTCGTATGAATTGATAATCTTCACCCTTAATAATCTTTACGCAGTTTCTACTAGACTTTCCTTTCGTGTTTTGATATCGGTTGGACACAGTTCTTCAAATGGTGTTATCAAACTACTAAACATTTGTTTTCGTTGAAATGTCTAAAATAATTCAATGCTTGGAAATC
>JAVCKX010124093.1:0-21652 GCA_034780695.1 Lepetodrilus gordensis
GTTTTGGAGGAGGAAGTAGCGTTTTAGTAAGTACTACGAAAGCGAGGTTACCCCGAAAAGGGGACACTACACGGTATGATTTAAAATGACATTTCATTGCAACAAAAACCAAGTACCATGCTAGATAAAGCTAACCCTACAATGCCTTTTTAGTGAGTGCGGCAATGTCAAATTGCATCATCAAGACAGGTACATTCTGTGGGTATGATGCTGCTGCAATCCCAATGATTCCCAGGTGTGGGTTTCTATTTGGGATTTCCAAATCCCTAGTCTGTTATGTTAACCACTATGCATTCAAATTACTGCATCCTACCATTCCATGTACTCTCAACATTGATAATGTCAACTCTCCATCATCTATGATCATGATGATGTTTACAAATGTGTACCTTATTGCTCTTACTTAGAGCAAAATATGTGTAGCTAAGTCTAACCAGTAATTGAACATCTGAGGAATTAATGATATAACATTCAAGCAAATGATCGACGTTCATTTATCATTCATCATTTATCATTAACATGATAAAAACAAAATAATCTCATGTACTCTTTTCCAAGACACATTCGTCACGATTTGATTTATCATAAAATTGAAATGGATATTTCAATGCAAACAAACCTCAGATAGGCTAAACGCCAGAGGAATAACGCCTGCCAGATAGCACCCCACCAGCATTGCCAGGGACAACGTTATCAACGTCCATATTTCATCCATATTCACTAAAATAAACCCGATTGGCTCCTTATTTGTTTCAACACAGCTGTCTTACCGACCACGTACAACCATGTTGTGATGACGCTGATTCACGCTAGATGGCGCTGTATAAATAGTTTATATTTCCATTTCAATGAAAATTCGTGAACCTATATACGAAATATAACTTTATTCCGACCATAACGAGTTTGAATGAGATAATTAAAATTAAATATCAGTTTTAGCGAAGAAAAGAACTCTCGTACAGCGTGTTTTGCTTGCTGTAATTCTACTTCCGGTTAGATTTGCAGACAAGAATATTTGATCAACGAAGCAATATTCGTTATTTGTTGTAACTATGGTAAACACATACGATACATGGCATTAAAGCATTGCTTGTAGCCATACGTGTGAAGTAGCTTATGCAATAATATATTGCAATGCATTGTATCACGCTCAAATCTCTCAAATTCGTAAATAGAATAGTCAATACTATTTTAGTTTCCTATTTTCGTGGTAAATCGTTTTGCGGTATCATATCTTCACATGATCAGATTGTCATGGCACTTCACAATTAATTGTAGTCTAATGCATTAAACAGTTGTTGAAGGAATATTTGTCACAGATGTTGATGCTCGACTAGATCATTGGCCAGGACTGAATGACAGCAGAGGGACAGGTCTATCTAGCTGCAGATCTGTAGCTATAAGATGCTCCGTTTACTATTTTTGTATCTATTAGGCACCCTATTCGCCTCCTGCACTATAACGTGCCGTATACGTGATATGGTTGAAACCGCGAGTTCTGGCAACTTCCGCTTTGAGCCAGTATAAGCTACAACACTAAATCCCGTGATTAAAAGTTGTTCATTTTCATTATTCCCATAACATTAATGACGCTTTTTTTTGCGTAAATGTTTTACACATACACTATAGTTTCTAGGTATGGATTTTGTTTTGGAAAATATTTACTAGATAACATATTTTACATCGTGACCAAAAGCTATGCATTGTCTGCTAAGCAGCTGGTCTTTTTAGCCGTCTAGTAGTCATTCTCCCACTGCACTCGTCAACAGGCATATTTCAGCGATTTTCAAAGGGATTGTTTGGCAATACAATTTTTATTAAGAATATTAAGAATATTTTCCAAAACAAAATCCATACCTAGAAACTATAGTGTATGTGTAAATCATTTTCGCAAAAAAAGCGTCATTAATGTTATGGGAATAATGAAAACGAACAACTTTTAATCACGGGATTTAGTGTTGTAGCGGAAGTTGCCAGAACTCGCGGTTTCAACCATATCGCGTATACAGCGCGTTATAGTGCAGGAGGCGAATAGCTACAGGGGAAGCAAATAGGGCTATCAACAAAGTATGCGTGGAATCCACACGCTGGGTTAATTCACTATGTGTGGCATAGCTACATGGGGCAGAACATAATCCACTAGCCATTACACTTAATGTTTCCATGCTTATTTTGGAAGGAACTTTGTTTTCCCGTAGTATTTAATGAAAATGCTCACTCAATCAGCAACTCAACCGGCGCCATTTTGTCAATAATGGTGTCGTAGTGAATTAACTCAGCGCGCAGATTACGGTCGTACTTCTGAAAAATATGGCATGCATATGCAGATGCGTTGGTATTGTTTGATAGAGTGTCCATTTATCTATCTAAAATGCACTTACTTATAACTTTTTAACGTAGGCTAAAGTCTGTTTGGACTCCAGAGTCAAACGTAGTTCAACCACAGTTTAGGCTAACCTAGGTTTAAGCGACGAGTTATACCACTGTGTCTATGATCCTAAACTACGGTTTAACTAAACTATGTCTGTACATACGGACCCAGAAGCCAATGTGGTATCAACAAGCTGATCAACGTGCAATGTCGTGAATTTAATTTTAGCACAAACAAGTATCCAGCCAATCAGTGCAACATACACATGTTGTTATTAAACTCCTTACAGCATCATCTGACTTAAGGCAATGGTCATAGCCTTGGTGGATGACACTGTAAGGAGTTTGACAACAACATTTGTATCTAGCGCACTCTGATTGGCTGGATGCTCGCTATTGTTGACAAAACTGAATGTTGATAACCACGTGGTCTTCTTGAGTCCTGTGTATACCTCTCAATTCCTGTGCGTAATTATCCTACGTTAAAAAGTTTGAAGTAAGTGTATTTCAGATATAGAAAATGGACAGTCTATCAAACTGAAATGATACCAATGTATGCATGAATGTTAAATATGCGTTAATTTACAGTTACGTCAATGCCACACTTGGCTGAGTGTGCTCGTCCCAGTTTTGATAAACCTGTCCCTTTGCCATCAATCCAGCCCCATGCTGATATGACAGTCAGAGCTTCTCGGCTTAGGCCGGGTAGTGATATAATGTTTTGCTGTTACTAACTTAGGTCACAAAATAAATGTTGCAGTTCCACAGACATTTTCGTCGCAAATGGGTGAAAAATTCCCGCAGCGACAATAAACTCCATATTCACTCACTCACTTACTCACTCCACAGACATTTAAACATATCTAGCAACTAAATAAATTATTATTCAATAACTCTTGTATTCAGAAAAAAATACTAGGTTCTTCCATTGGTTGTCCCATCAATTTCTGAGTGATAAATGGTAGTCGCTAAGGAAGTAATCTCGTAATTATCACAAAAATGGTAATTTAAGTTGATTATGTTGTTGCCAAATTGAAGCATCAATTGATGTCTCTGGGATTATGAGATACATTACATGACCAAGAGACGCCACGGCTAAGTTTAATAACAGTGAAGGGGACTACGACTGTGGTCTTTACTTTTACTGGATCTCTATTTATGGAAACTGCAGAGAAGTGGATGTTGTGCCATAAACAATGATTAAGTTTTGTCTTGTCTGTTTCAGTCTCACACCATCCTCCTTGTACAACCGACAGACCGACCAGAGACTCGTACCTATTCCGACTACGAGAGTCTAAATGAATGTCTAGAAGGTCAGAGTTCATCACAAATCAACATGTTGCATTGTGTTTATTTATAATCATTATCATCTTGCTGTTCACCATTTAACCTTGATGATTATTATGCAGTACTACGAGCAGCGATAGAAACCATCTTTAAAACTTAATACTTAGCCTGAATAGTGATACAATAACAAATGTTATGAATTTCTACTCACTCTTTGGATACCTTTAGCATTGGGAGAAATGGCGCAGGCTAGCGGATTAGAGTTAATTTCTATACCTCGATGAGTAGTTTATTTTTTCCCTCTTTCTTATCACTGATTATGATGACATGTGTGCTTGTATTATAATTATACTTGAATCAGTGTCTGTTCATCAGTATCCTTATGATACTTGAATGTGATTGTAAATAAATTATCTATAATATTGAAAATACACAGTGAAAATACTTCTTGCTTTGACACAGGTATCTGTAAGATATTTGAGGAGCACTTGAAGAGATGCAATCCTCAGTCTGCACAGATCACGTACGACATCAGTCAGCTCTTCGACTTTGTGGACGATCTCGCCGATCTCAGCTGCTTGGTGTAAGTATAAATATTGTACATCAGTGTATAAAACTCCAGCAACTTCACTGCCAGACATGAGGACTGGTAAGTCTGAGAAGTTACCCGTCCTCATACATGTTACCCAGTGATCGATGTGTTGTTATTAATTATTTATTTTAGGATGTATATAATCGATCACTGGCCAACATGTCCTCATGTCTGGCAGGGGAATTGCTGGAGTTTTATTGCTGGACATTTGACTCTTTTCAGAAAATGTATGCATGCATATTTGTAAGATGGGGACAATGAGTGCCTTTAGATGTTTTACGTCACTGTACTATCCCCGTTCTGTCTAGCCAGAACACACTACACAGGTTCCAGGCAGCGTGTGGTTTCGTTCATTTGACAAAACAGTGCGTCCAGAGTACACTGAATACTGTGGTGAAAGGAACGTCTGATGCAACGTAAAATGTAAAACTGGGGAAAATGTAACAAGATTGTTTTTAATGATTTTATTTTTTGTTACATTTTTAGCAGTTACATTTTTCGTTACATCAAATGTCGTTCTGATGCTAGTACATGTATTACCTGATGACGATTGTTGCAAAATGGGTGAAAGATTCCCGCAACGACGTTAAACCACTCCATATTCACTCACTCACCTAATGACGTGATGATTTTGTCGGCAGGTTCCAGAAAAGTACCGGTACGTACGTCCCACACAACAAGGACTGGATCAAGGAGAAGATCTATAACATGCTCAGGAAACAGGCCGGCAAATGATCCCAGTGAACCGGAGACCTGTGTTTGTGCGAGATATCGGGGAGAGACGACATTCATAGAAGCAGCAGGATCCGGATAGTGGTGCGTGCATGACCTCTTTTGAGTGGTCGGACAGTCGCGGAACATTGCGCCAATCCACCTGTTGACGGTCCAATAATGTTATCTTGTTCATCGTATCCGTCAGTGATTTGTGTCATGCTTTATCTTCTTTTATAACGTTTGTCCCGAAATACTGACTGCTGCTGTTCAAATGCAACAATTATGATTATTTTCATTTCACGTGATCATGTTGGGTGTTTATTTGGTGCTTTTATCTGGTTTGGAAGGGCTTTACTACATAGTAGTAGCATTAGTTTTTTTTTAATACATCGATGTTTAGGATATTTGGGAAAATTCAAAGAACTATAGACATAATAGATGCATATTTTGTGATTTCCCATACTCATGCTTGTAATTACTGTTGTAATATTTGGTTGAAATAGCTCTAAGCTTGGCAGTTACGCAACAAAGTATTTTGATACTAGTATGCGATTCCGTTGTGAATCTCAGGCTGGTGTTTTCATGAATTATCTCCCTTGTCTGATGTGTGATCATACTTCTACAGCTCAATCTTACATCACTGGGTTCATCCTAGATGAAACAATTGGCCATCGCATAAGCCCAGGGCACCATGAAGCTCTCATATTCACTAATACAACTGTATAGACCATATGCACTAAATGGATAGAACGAGAGCGCTATTATATGGTCTCATGAAACTTCATGAAGCGATACCCTGGGCAATGTGGATCACTTTGCTTCTTTTCATCTGCCATGTCGTGTGTGTGTGGATGAATAAAAGTTCTAAGGTTAGCCAGAGAGCTTCTCTTAAGTTTAAGGACTGCAATTAATTAATGACATTAGTCTGAGAATTTTTCGTATATTCATACCTTGAGACAAATCTTTTTGTGTGAAATTGTGTTTGACTGAAAGTGCAGAAAATCTGAAATAGTCATTATATTGGACCCAAAAATATCCGTAAATATTTCTCACGAGAGGTACATTTTGAGTGGTAATATATCTTTATATTTGGACACGTTTGTCTTTGCATATATGATTTGTTTTGTATGTATGGTGTATATATGTTCCATCATCATGTAATAATTAGGGCCCAGTTTCTCAGAACAATTGTAGCTGCACTTGATTGTAAGTCAAGTTTTAGGGACACATTACAAGTGTAAATCAATTGCATTACTCGTTTATTGCGACAATAATATAGTCTGGTCAGCTAAAACTAATACTAGCCTGCTAGCCCGAGCCCTTTCTCATAATGTTAATGATATCCTAAGGACTAGAAGAAATTTAAAGACATAATATCACAGTTGATAGACCTGTATAAGGGACAAACAAATTTAGATCTGAGACTAATTACACTTGATTTATCCACCCAAAAGTTGTTGTTTACTGATGTACTTAGCCACATTACTCAATAGTTATTTGTCTACCATACAGCAGTACAAACATGATTTTATGTATATCAAGTGAATGTATTTTGCAGTTGTAGCTAAGAACTAGTCCAAAACAACCAAGAATATCTGTGATATTACCGGTATATGCCTTTAAGGTTTTGAGATAAGTTTTTTTATTTGAATCATTATTCGGGCTAGTAGATTTGAAAGGTAAAGTTCTATACATGGATAAAAGTGTTTGGACGAGTGCAAACAGTGTTACACTTGTAGCAGGTTCCTTAAATTTTACAAGCAATCAGTTGTAGCTACAACTGTTCTGAGAAACTTGGTCCACGGTATCGTTTCTCGAAGCTGTCATATCTACTTACTATGAGACCATAAGGACTGTCGTAGCCATCTCTAATACACGAGATTGTGCATTTACGAGAGTGCTGTGGTCTCAGTCATTGTGGAGAGCTTCGAGAACATCAGTTTCCAGACATTATTTTTGGGATACCACAATCATATTTATATACCATTAAATTTACCACAATATTACTGCCATTGCAACAGCAAAGCTTATTAATTCTATATTATATACTTTCATATTACCCACCAAAACACACAACTGAAAATACTTGCAGACAAAGTGAGATTCAACCCCTTGCAACATCAGCTGTTTACTTTAACAGTTACATTTCTTTTATGATGTGCAAGTCTTGTGGAGTAAGTCAGTTTTTTTAAAATCATAATATCAGTCATGTTTTCAGGTACCGAAAGGGAAGTATAATTTGACAGGAAGTCAAAATTGAAACTAAACCGGTTTATTTGAGATGGAAGAATGTAGCAATTTACACAGATATGTCGGATATTGATGATGTCATTCATAATCATTACTTCTGATAATGTCAATAAAATATTTAATTGTTTAATCATTGTTAATAATTTTTGTTGGTGTGTTTGGGTATATACGCCTTAAGTCTCATAGAGCAGCTTTCCAAGACGATTTTCCTTTCGTATCGTGGCTTCTCATTTGATGTTGGGAGGAAACCTGGAAACCTACAATGTAGATCATATTTGACGAAATGCCAGAAATATGTTGGATCCATTCCTTGGCTACAAAGCTTCCCCAGATAAGGTATTTTCTATTACTCGTAGTCTATGTTATTGCCCTCAGTAATTAGTGGCAGTAAGTATATGTGTGAATGCTGGTGAGGTCTATTCACCAGAACCAGACCTGGCCCCGAGATTACAAAACTTTTCTGAGTACGTTTTGTGCTCAACACGTGCTATGCTTAAAAACATGACATTTTATTAACCAAATTGAGTCGAGTATGAAATCGTACCCAGAAAAGTTTCATAATCTTGGGGGCCTGTACTTACGGTCTATTCACATGACACAATTCCTGGCAATCTGATTGGCTCAGGTGAACCAAAATATGAATAAAATCGTTTTCTATATTCTAACCCTAATCACGTGAGCAAATCAGAGTGTCAGGAATTTAGTCTGGGTCCTGGAATAGACATCATGCCAGATGGTTGAACTGTTCTTTATCTGTTTTTTTCCCCCGTCACATATTGATGAACGATTCCTGCAGTGACGTCAATCAATCAATCAATCAATCTTTGAATTTTTTAATCATTTTCTTCAAGCAAACGTCACACTCGTGATTTATTCTTCCATTTTGACAAAAGACAAAAAGCCAACAAAGCTTTCAACCCTTTATTCAAAAGACAATAAAACAATATCAGACTTGTTAATAATTCGGATAACCAAACACCACAATACCTACCCATGGTAAACACTGTTGGAATGGGAGGTTGATGGATATACACCACTGCAGTGAGGTAAGGAGTAAAAAAAAATAAGATATTCGAACACAGACTCCTGCACTAGGAGAGCTGTGGCCACTGTGCCATTGTATTACCAACAAAGAACCACTCTAAACTGGATCTGCATTGAAATTTTTCCAATTCTAATTTCTTTTTAACACTGCTCAAACCTTGTACAACTGACCGACTACATTCACTGAAATACTGTACTATGAAATTAATGGCATTTAAAGCTTGTTATGATACATTCTGGTGATAAATTGTAAATTATGTAAAATGTAAAATTTGAAATATGTATGCCGTATATGTGAGTGAAGATGAAGTAATCTCGTCATGGGTTTAATGATAACCGATGCTATATCGTGGCTCCTGCGATTGCCACCAACAGTATGAAGGACAATATGTTAATTAATACGATATAATTGATGGTATTCATACGTCATGTTTTGACACTATTCCTGTACCAGTTTTTATCCTTCCAGTCAATGGATGCTAACTGAAATAAATCGGTAAAAGTATGCCCATAATTGCAGAAAATAAAATAAAATAAAAGGGCTGAATACTAATGAGACTACCGGGTACTGTTATGTTAAAATTGAAATATCTGTAATAATTCATATCTAAAATCTCTCAAGTAGTTTTGTGCCAGGAATTTAAATAAGTGCTTGATTATTATCAATAGCTATACACATGTATATTTAACAATTCTTTATACAAATCACATGAAAAGAGCAAATGTAAACCAACAAGACAGTAAGTTGTTCCATATCGGAACGATATACATGAACATATATATGTATCACATAATGGTAGATGTCCATAATATGGCTGGAGCACATAACAAAACTACTGCTGTACCAACTGTCAAAGGACATCCAGACAGTGGTTAACACCTACAATCGGGTAATATATTAATTTGGATCAACTGTACACAGTATTTAAATACTACACAGCATGATAAATAATTGCCACACCAGGTCGCATAGAGGGTAATTAAGGTAAGGGAACACTACCTGTATATTGCTTCAGAAAGATATCCTGAATTCCTAGTGCTTTGTAATAAGTATAATATGAGTGATAGTAAATAATCTAATTTGCATAGATTGAATTGTTAACATTGATCAGAAGGGAACAAAAAAATAATATTAATTTGAATTGGGTGAATAGAAAAGAAATGTGCATTTGTGAAATTGTTAATAAAATACGAGTATTTTCTAAATTTACAAAGATAAATTATATCTGTGAAATTGAATTAAGGAATTTGTAGAAAAGTTTAAATGCTATTTATTTACCGGTATATTAACTCTTAGATTTAAATTGTCCTATCAGAATTTTAACATGGTTTGAATTTCAACACGATAAACTGCGAGTGAAATGAAGGCATGTGCAAACTACTTGGTGACTTTTTGTGTGAGTTGTGTGCTAAAACTATTATGCAGAAGTTATTTTAGTGCAAATACAAGCTTTCAAATATTGTAAAATGATGTACAGTATATGTAATTGTTTTTGTTGTCTGTGTCTTCCGTTCCAAATACAATCTGAATACATTTCGCCATCATCTAAATCCATACGTTCCAGTAAAACTTTGTTCTCAAATATAATATATTCATAATGACACATTGTATTGAGATAATGCAATATAATTGGATGTCGTACCGTAATCTTTTTTTTTTTTAAATCGAGCATCACAATTGAAGACCTTGAAAATATTTGTAAACATTTAGTTTAAGACCTACACTGAAAAATTTAAGCTGATGCAAATCCAATCAGTATTCTGAAATTACAATACAATTTTAACTACCACTGAAAATATGAAGAGCAAGTGAATTATTGTTTTATATAAGTCGCGGTGGGAATCTTACGCTCATACGTGACGAGAAATCTGAATATAATTAATTCTACCATCATCACGTAGAGCCGCAGATCCAGATGCAATAGACTGAATGTTATTTTCAAACTTATTGTTCAGGGTATCGTTTCTCGAAGCTCTCGTAATCCACAATGAGACCAAAGCGCTTTCGTAAATGCACAATCCCCATGTATTGGCGATGGCTACGAGAGCTTCGAGAATCGATACCCAGATATACATTTATGGTAGATACATGAATGACAATAAACAAACAATGAAGCGTTACGTACATTACCACAGACACAATGACGGGACTTTGGACAATGATTATTTTACATATGTACAGGGCGTTTTTCTTAGAAGTAAACAGAGATAGCCTTCACTGCAGTGCCTATAAAGCACCAATATGAACGTCTTAATGATGTAGCATCTTACACATAAATAGGTCAAATAAATTATGAATGTGCGGTTCAAATGTGATGCGACATCGTACACATAAATAGTTCAAATAAAATATGAATGTGCTGTTCAAATGTGATGCAACATCATACACATAAATAGTTGAAAATAAAAATGTGTTATGATATAATAATATCTTACACATAAATAGTTTTAAATAAATAACAACAGAATATGTACCATTTTTTAAACATATGTACATATATACTTACAATAACTTAACTACATCGAGTGAACTATAATTGTTTGTTTAACATTCTTTTCATAATCGGTTTATGAATTAGTCTCAAATAACATAGTCTACAACCATCTCTTGGTAAATTTATTGTGTTCACTTTAAAAATTAAAAATAGTTATTTCAACTGAAACCAAATATAGAACTAAAATAATGCAAAAAAGTAATTAAAGATAATAGTCCATTTTAATTTTAATTTTATTAAATTGTAGCTTCTGCCTTTGCATAAAATAGAGACCTTTCTCCAATTTGTTCAAGAAAAATAGTAGTCATTATTTTCAAAGTTTCCAGAATAACTTGAATGACAACTTTGAATGTTTGAGATCCGTGAAAAAGGAAGTTGTGGCACTACAGACATTGTAGTATGAGCATAAGAACACACACATGGTTTCTTATTCACTAAAACAGATTTTACAACTTCATATGTGTTTCCAACTTTCTATTCTTGTATGTTTTAGTTTTTAGTTTTATTCAGATATACGTGTATGTATTTATATGCATGTGAATTTTTTAAAATCTAATTGTATTTGCAAAATGTAGTCTATATATCCTTTAACCCTTTCCCTGCTGGATTAGGTAAAAGCACTGCTCATTAGGGCATCAATGGTTGCCTTCAGCAGGGAGAGGGTTAATGTACCATCCATTACGCTTTCCAAATGCTCTATCCTGTGGATGGAAATGATGGATATAATAATAATAATTTAAAAAATACATACCTACACACACAAAAAAAAAAGAAGTAATGATTCAAGGAAAGAGTATTTTATTACATGGATGAGGTGAACATGTAAAATTAAGGAGAGAAGGCTGTTACATTAAACAATCCACTTTATTTAATTGTTCTAAAAGGAACTATATACGGTAATCTCAACTGTTCTGGCATTAGAGAAGGTTCCAGGACCCTCCTGTAGAAACTGCGGAACTCCATGGTAACCAATTATCGCAAACCTTCTAATTACCAATGGTGTAGTCTATGGTCAAGGTTGGGGAGTTGCGATTACTTTAGAATTAAGGCTCGTTCAGAACTTAGCGAGTGTGATAGCCGCATTGGTTAAACGCATGGTTTTCCATTGTTTTGCTAGAACCCAGAATGGTTTCCCGCACAGTTTCAGTGTGGACAGTTCATGTTGTTCAATAAGGAGTGATCCATTGTGATGAAACCATGGGAACAGCATTGGGGTAACAGCGTTGTGTATGAAACGGGCCATTACGCAGTTTTATACAGGAGTTCTCAGAACTACAGCTCCACTAATTTAACCTTTTACATATTGGAAGCAATCATAGATGCCCTATGGAGAATCCAACAAGGAAAGGGTTAAATTAAAGAACTCAGGGCAACAAGAAAGACAACAAATCTATAACTCAAGACTGACATTGTAAAGACTCTAACACAGGCATGCTAAGTTCATAACAAAATGCATTCTAATTCAACACTTCGACAAAACAAAACACTCCCAAAGTTTTAACTGCAACAAGCTACAGTAAACGGCTATGAAATTCAATGTATTTCTCATTATGGATTCAAATTTAAAAGATCAGCGATATGAACCTTTTTCGGTACGTACAAAATAGGATGAATTAAGGACTTGGGAACAAAACAAACAAAATTGATATAGATTTTATAAAAAGAACAAAAACAATTAGAATTATAAATAGTGAGCGTTGAAATCATGAGGACATACAATCTCAATTTGAGGACAAACATGATCTAACTCCCCAAATCACTAAATTCACTAAAGGACATCTCCCGCAAGAAGGCGATAAAGGGAGATAATCATGACAATTCTTTGGTTAGACAGGAAATGAACAAGAGTTAAGACATTAACATAGGTTTTCAGGCCCTGTTTAATATTGGGGAGAAAAACGTCCAAACATGAGATATAAATATCGGAATTATCTCTTGTGCAGAATAAATGGGAGATCACTCTCAGGACATATAATGGCTTCTACAGGTGCTAGTTTCTTTACAACTTATCCACAAAACTACCTGGCATATTACATTTGACCATTCAAATAGTTTTCATGCGAGTGGAATCTAAAGCCAAAACAGACACATCTTGTAGATAAGTTGAAAGATATTTTTTTCCAGTTTAAACAAAATCAAAATTTGACACCACAAATTCTATATACAAAGTTCAGCATCACAGCTTATTCTGGAGCTTAGTGGCGACAGAGTTTATAAATCAAACTCAATATACGCCAACCTAGAGATCGATATCCTCGATAACAACACAAGACAGGAACGGACATGGAAACAAACGTCAAGTTGATCAATCGTAAAACAACTCTAAAAAAAATATGAAAAAAAGAAAAATGTCTATAGAACAAAATTAAATGTCCCAGATTCATACAAAAAAAACTCCAACAACTTCACAATAAGAATGAACATCCAGTTTCTGTACATTCGTCTTGACAAATGATGGGTGACAATGTAAAATGGTGGAAATATTCTCATGGGCAGATAATGGAAAAAATCTTGGGCAGACGTCGAAAAATATACAGCTTTGAAGGAGTGATTTAACCATCTTTCTGCGTGAAGTGATCACATATGCTCAATATAGAGCAGGGTTTGTGATTAACTCAGCAGGAAGGGGGTTAAATAAATTCATGTACGACAATGCTTTTGTCAAACAGGCAGAGACGTATAGTAGTGATATAACAAATTGACAAAGTAATAATTTTTTTGACATATATCTTGAGCTCAAATAACAAAAAAGACAAGCATGTAGACCATTGGAACACTATAAGGAAACTCATTATCCCGGGAATACTACGGTAATTATAACAACTCATTACTTGTATACACGAAATTTTAAATCCTGTCCATTTCTGACAAAAGCACTGATATTGTATCAATTCACATAATATATATTATTTTTGAAAAATGCGAGGAAAGTAGAATAAATATACAAATCTGGAAGGACTAATATTATGTCTGGTATTGTATACTTCAAATAGTTAAAAACAAAAAATAAGTAACAACGACTTTCAAGAAAGTCTGAGACAATAGTGGTGTAAAAGAAATAATATAATTCGCATATAAATAGAAGCTAAATCAGATAGAATTGCACTGTTTGTTAAGGAAAAAACACAGTATAAGTAATACTATCACTCATTTGCTTGAATAGCGTGTGTGTGTGTATATATGTATATATATACCCGGTATATATATATATATATATATATATGTTTTAATATACATGAATTTCAAAAGAAAATCCTAGATCGTGTAGAACATTTACGTAGGTAAAATACTAATATCTTGTACTTCACCCTCTGGTCTTACCAAGACACATAGCCCCGAATATAAACCCCTGTGTAGCATTCGGTATACACTTTTACATTACAACCATTGTTGTTAAATTCAATTATACTGGGTCCCGATCGTTATTAAGCCAGTTAGAAACTAGCAACTGATATATAATGCATTTTTAATTGATAAATGATAATTAATTTTTCAGACTGTTCAGGGCTGGTTACTTTTCTATTGATTTTCAAATACTGCATAGTTAACATAGACATTCCATTCATCAAGATGGAGATACTTTTGATTGAAGGCAACAAGGCAACTTATTAATTTATTAATCTGGAGTTTTAAGAATGTACCGGTACACGGTTGGATTTATCTAATTGGAGTATAGGTGGTTTATATCTTAGGCATGAATAGGAATATATATAGTGTATTTTTGGACTACACTGAGGTAGAGGTCAAGGTAAGGAGGAGAGCTGAACCTAGATGCTTGGATTCCAAAACTATTCGGGAAAGGGGAACCACTTTTATCAGAGTGGCATCTGTACATAAATAAGGATATATATGTACAAGAAATCTCATGTAATGCTTACAAACCATTTTGTTCTCATCAGCAACGTGTCAGAACGTAACTAAACCAGGGATGCGTTTTCGTGGAGGTGAACATAGATGACACGTCTACCAGCCGTCTCTCGCTGGAATCAGGTAACATCCTTCACAACAAGATCAACGGCGGCCATTGAGTTCCCTTGCATTTGTGGATTGGCCACAACAACAACATCCATAGCCGCCATCTTACCTAAATGACCAATGACCTTCAAATTGGGGGGGGGGGGGGGGATTGGGATATGGGGATCGGTTTATTGGAAATGCATTGGTCATCAAACTAGGTCCGTCCATTTTTCACAAGTTTTTTTTTCATTGACACGACCTCTGCTAATTACAACGTGGTTGACACCTCAATCTATCACACAGGGCACTGTGTCACTGTCAACTCGAATGTTGATGAGACTCGTCCAGCTTATCAGCCAACACTGAGGACCAATGAGCCGCGAGTAGGCCCGGATCTGACTCTAGGGTAAAGACACACCTCAGGGTCCTGCAGTCCGCGAGTTCCTCAGAAGACTGGTATGTAGCAGTAGGCAACGCAAGAAGAGAACAGGATGTAGATCATCCACAAGCCGAACAGCATCGCGGATGTCAAGTATTTGTATTTCGTGGGGCCTCCCAACTCCCCGCCGATTAATGGATGTCTCCGTATGACCAATGCCGCGATGCAAACAAGAGCAAGACAGCAAAATATGGTCACCGACATGGCAAGTTGTCCTGGAGGGACGAGGAATTTTTTCCCCTGGACGCCCCAGTAGATAGCCGCAATAGACCATGCAAGACCAATTCCCAGAAACACGTTCACCGCGTTGCTTCCTGTTACGTTTCCCACTGAGGAATCGGCATACTTGTCATTGATGGCTGCGACCTTGCTAGCAAAAGTATCTGGAATAGAAGGAAAAGGAAATGAATAAATGAATGAATTAGTTTATGTCACATATATGCATATATTATTATATAAACCAGATGATTTTCTTTTAAAATATCGGCAATGGAGATGACCTAAACAACCAATTATGAAAGTATCTGGAATCAAATATTTTGGTTGTACATAACCAATGCGGATAGTATCTCGTAGGAATGACTTAAGTATCTCGTGGGAATGACTTAATATCTTGTGGGAATGACATAGTATCTCGTGGGAATGACTTAAGTATCCCGTGGGAACGACTTAGGGATAAGAAATATTTATCTTTTGTCCTCTTAGGGGCTAAGGAGCCCCTAAGGTGACACAAGATAATTATTTTTATTTATCTCTTGGGAATGACATAGTATCTCATGGGAATGACTTAGTATCTCGTGGGAACGAGATAACAAAATTAAAAAATCCATGTCCTCTTCTTAGGAGCCCCTAAGGGAACACAAAAGAATTATTTTTATTTATCTCGTTACCACGAGATACTTAAGCCGTTCCCACGACTTAGTATCGTGGGAACGACTTAGTATCTTGTGGTAACGAGATAAACAATAAAAAAAAAAATCTTGTATGTCCCCTTAGGGGCTCCGTAGAAAAGAACTGATATAACTGATTAAAAGAATTTTGCCTTACATTTTATTTATTATTTTTAAATTGGTGTTTACAGATTCTTTTACTAATATCATGACTTGTCAGTTTACATGTGTGGGGTTATTTCTGTCACGTGACTGTACTTACCGGGTACGCTGGTGCCGAGCGCCACGAAGGAAATGGCGGTCACTGTGTCTTTAAGTCCGACAGTGCAGCCGAAGCTGGAGGCCAGATCGCCGATGAACGCCGTCAGGAGGCCGATCACCCCGATGGACACCATGAAGCACGCCCAGCCGCTCCAGTAGTCTGTAGAAACAAGGATGGTAAAGAGAGTTACTTCCCTTGCAGACAACCATCAACATTTTTAGCATTGAATGTTGAAATAAACCTGCGAGACCCAGCTGGTACTGACAGACCAAGGATGATAACTGCATCGCCACTCTACAGACAGTGCATCGTATCAATATCGCGTCAGAAATGTAACTTTCATGAACATAGATGCCAGGGCATCTGTGATGAGATTTGTATACATATGTTTAAGTTATAATCACTAGGCAACCATTGATTAACTAGGCAACCATTGATTTATTAGGCAACCATTGATTTACTAGGCAACCATTGATTTATTAGGCAACCATTGGCATTGATTTACTATGATTCACTGGGCAACCATTGATTTACTAGGCAACCATTGGCATTGATTTACTATGATTCACTAGGCAACCATTGATTTACTAGGCAACCATTGGCATTGATTTACTATGATTTAGTAGGCAACCATTGATTTGCTAGGCAACCATTGATTTAATAGGCAACCATTTATTCATTAGCCAATAATCGATTCATTAACTAATCATCAAATCATTAGCCAATCAATGATTTGATAACCAGCCAGCCAATCAAGCAATCAGTCTCACCTGTGGGCGGGACACACGCAAACAAGACCTTCCAGAACAGTGTCAGGAAGTGCATGACGTAGTCCATGCAAGACGGGAGCTTCTCCTCCGCGTCCTCCGAGTCATCCTCATCCCCTGCAGCAGCATCAACATCATCATCATCACAATCATCATCATCATATCATCATAATATTGTTTCCCAATAAATAGTGTTTAAAAAAAATTAAAAAAATCATCATCATCATTATCATCATTATCATCATCATCATCATCATCATCATCATCTTCATCATCATCATCATCATCATCATCATCATCATCATCATCATCATCATCAATATTTAAGAAAATTGCATTCATCCAAGAGTTACACATCAACATTATTGAATCTCTACCTTCTGCTACTAAGTGTCGCACACAGAAACATACCGTGTCGCACACATGATACATGACATCAGCTCAGACAACACATATTTATTGTGCATCCACGTAACATTTTTGTCCTGTTTGTAAAATAAAGTACTTACTTAAGACTGCACTACATGTTTATACTACCACATAGATGAAATAATCAAAGGGGATTGCTAAAAAAAAAAAAAAAAGTCGTCTTTAAATGTATAAAATAAACCAGGACCGATAATTGAAATGACAATAAAATACAGGGACGTCAATGAATGGTTAAAAAAAAGACTGATAACACGCCAATGGCTGTGATGTCTGTTTGTATGATTAGAACTGGCAAAGTAAACTTTCAGGTAAGCAGGTATGGTTGTTTGATGGATATAAAAGAAATGGGACCAATGAACTAGCAAGGACCGGCCAAATTTTTCTAGTATATATTCCTACAAGTTTTCAGTGAATTTACCTTCTTTGTGATATTAGTAATCCATAACAACTTAGTTTACACCCAAGAGTTTCTCTTGGAATATTTAGCATCCGTTATAAAACACCTACCCAAGGGTAGAAAAATGTGTCACCTTCAAATATCTCATTAAGTAACCATTATTATAACATACAATAAAAACCACAATTAACACACATATGTATTCTACAATAGTTATGTATTATTTAATTGGTCCATGCTACATTAACTTTGATCACTGTTATGCAGTTTTCGCTCCAACTTCTAAATTAGAATGATAGTATACATACCAGGTATACATAATAATATACATCCTCGCACCTCAGGGGTACTTTTAGTTAAACTTTATTCCATTTCACTTCATGTACCACATGAGTACCACATGAGGTAAAACAGAATAAAGTACCCCTATGGTGTGAGGATGGATAAATATACTGACTGGATATATATAATTGCCAGTAATGAAGAAAAAAGATGTGTATAAAGCGGTTTGCGATAATTCTTTAAAATGTAAGACAATACAGTTAATACCACAAAATGAAGAATGTTGTCTTAAAGTGTTTGTTTTTTTATGAGCTGTGCCCAACATAATTAACCCTCTCCCTGCTGGATTAGGCACAGGCCCTGCTCTTTAGGGCATCTTCAGTTGCCTCCAGCATGGAGAGGGTTAAACATATGACAACAATAAAATATGATAACTTTCAATGTACATGTATTTTGTTCTTGAAAAGAGTAGATTTATATCTTGCAAATATGATCAATGTCAAGGTACATGTAATAGGGTATATTTAAATATAAATATAAAAATAGAATAACAGAAAACGGCATCGATTTGACTTGAGCAATTGACGTCCCATGCTACGGTAGCCATTTTGTAAAGTTAAAATTAATCATCATGATGACTTTGATAGTTGACTCATGATTTCCAACTATAAACAGCAGATAAATTGCCAAAATTACTTCATTTTCAACTATAACAATATCAATCAAATTGAAATATTACAAAAATTACTAAGTATTGCTATTGTATTTTAATGGGATACTATAACATACATAACATAAAATACTGTAGTTCTTCTGGTCAAAAGACTAATTTCGCTAAACACATCAAAACATAACTTTTCTATGTTAATTGTTTCTCACATTAAAATTCTTCAAAATATGAAGACAGATATGACCAGATACCAAAAACGTAGGCAAACATATTCTAGATGCTTAAAAATAAATGAACATATAATGTTAAGAATAACTTCTCAATTCTATCACTTACCACCTTGTCCAACTATCAGATCGGAAGCAAATATTAAGAGAATTATCAAGTTGAAAAACAAACAATTTCTTTTCAAAATCTTTTTAACCATCAATATTCTATTAAATCAATTATTTTGAAAAACACACTATGACTTCTGCACATAGGTAATACAAAAAGAAACATTTATCCAATTAACTAAATAATTGCAATAAATAAACTATGACTTATCTTGAATATATTACATAAGTTTCATATCTTATTTCATTTCACTTTGCGAATGAATGAAAGCACAGTGATATCTGTGAGGTGTGAGTCTACACAAGCACTGTACAACATACAACAGGTAAGTAAGTATATACGTGGTTATGTACATACCTACACACGTAGCAGGCACACTATGTAGTTGCTACTATTCTGTCTAACTGGTCTACAATCATTTGAAAGATACTTGCACATACTCATTCAAAAACAATCAACACTAAAATAATTCAACAAATAACAATCATACTTGAGAAACGTTGAATTGAAATACAAAATAGTGTGTCAACTTCATATCCATGCATATGTACAAGTCCATCTCTCAGCTCGACAATTTATAATGCCGCTCCGAAATAAATTTAGAAAATTGAATATTGTCATTGTAAAGACAAATTTATAGCATATAAAGTTAGCTTAGTCCGGAGAGAAAAAGGTGAACTTGTTGGCCTAATTTATTCGAAAAAGACTTCAGACTCATCTCATTATGCTCATCCATGTCCAGTTATATAAAATATAAAAGTTACAAATTCCGCCCAGAAATTGAGCTATTCAGCTAATTTCTAGTAGTACAGCAATATCCGAAAAAAATATAACAGTTATTTTCTAACTAATAAAAAAATAAAAAATACAAAAGTAAAAATTAATTCTAACTCCTGAGATGGACATGCACATAGCAAGCTATATTAGCAACGATAACTAGCCATTGTTATATTTTTACCCCAAGATGATATTAGTTCATTCCATAGTAGCTCCACATATTAGAAACAACAACAATAATAATAATGCCTGGATAAAGACTGATCCAGTATCTGAACAAAAGTTACAACAAGAAGTCAAAACTAAATACCTTGGGATAAACTCCCAAGCTTGTATAATAAATGGACATTATATGCACTTCATAATTCGTTGACGAATTAGTCGAAAATATAGATGTAATGATTGTCGCTGAGGATCGTCGTGCTGCGTAGATTAAATGCTGGCTACCTTACAGTGCATATAGCATACAACAGAACATTATGATAATAGTATACATTTGATATCTGCAATGTTAATAGTTTGTACAAGAACACCTGTTACACCTTTGTATGTATTTTTGTCTAATATTTACTTCAGAAGTACTGCGTAAACAGTAGAAAAGAAATATCACGAATAGTAAATTTCTTTTACAAACAAATCACTGTCAATATCATATTTAACCAATTTAATTTGCAAATTTGTTGGGGAAAACATTTTCATTGACATTGTCATTTGATTACAGAATGAATTATTAATGTTTTATGTTGCAACCTAGTTGACCCATCTATAGGTGATAATTTGTTTACAGATATTTCAGCCATAAATTTGTAATAGCATTAAATCCTTGCGATATTTTCATAAATGTGAACATACAACCCAGTCATGCAGTGAATCTAATACGCCAATGCTGTGACATTATGGCAGTGGTATGCTGTGGTATTACGACAGTGGTATGCTTTAGTATTATAGCAAGGTATGCATCAGGCGGTGGACTTCAATGGACGGGAAACCAAAGAAGTTAACTAATAGTACTATTGACAAAATAATTATATTCTCTGGGTAGTATACAAATTAAGACAGATCACAAAAATTAGAACCTGTATTTGTATTCTATGAATGCAAGTTCTCAGTATTTGATGTATTCTTCTAACATTTCAGAAGTGGGGTGTGGCTGGGGGCAAGGTGGGTGGGGTGAGGTGTGGCAGGATGTGGCAGGGTCTGGCAAGGTGTGGCAGGATATGGGCTAAAGCTGGTGTATGGTTCATATTACGAATGCATGTCCTGAAGACTTTAGATTAACGATAAACGGTCACTATTACACTGAAGACTAATAACTCCATTTAAAACATACTGTTCTTATCTTAATTTCAGCAATGATAGTGCTGAGATACGATCATTGTCAAAGAATTTGTGGATTTTTTTAATATATAGTTTTTTAAATCTTACATCTTTTAACCATTAGGATTAACCCTCTCCCTGCTGGATTAGACAGACACGGACATTTAGGGCATCTATGGTTGTCTCCAGCATGGAGAGAGTTAATTAACTTTCATAGTGTGTAATCAAGTCAAAGTACTGTAAAAGACTTATATTACGCGCAGACTTATATTACGCGCTCTACGCGCAAAGGTAACTTGCGCGGAAATTGAAGCCCTAAGGCTAAGCTTTGCTCATTGATTGAAGCGGCAGTTTTAGTCACGTGGGTTTATCAAACC
>JAVCKX010124105.1:0-10985 GCA_034780695.1 Lepetodrilus gordensis
AACTGATAAGTCGTGATATTAGTGAAATAATCTAGAAAGCTACTCAAAACCCCAATTTAAAAAAAAAGAATATATATATAAATACACCACAGGGTATCTATTCTCGAAGCTCTCTCTTAGCAATGTATTAGCTATCGGCAAAAAGAGTGCTATGATCCCTTAGCGGCTAAGAGAGCTTCGAGAAACGCACCCCTGGTAGTCTATGGTAAGTACACCTACTGTCCGTCGTGCCCCATCCAGCGATCACACATCTCTGTCCTGGGCTGGGCAGCTCGTCGTTGTTGGGGAGACAGAGAGGCTTCACCCATTTGTTGATGACTGCGGGGCGGTCCAGACGGATGAGAGCGAGGTCGTGTTCTGGCACGAGGTAGATGACGTTGGGATCGTAGTAGTTGCCGACCACACGTTTCCGCCGATATTCTTCATGTACCAATAAATCGGCAATTTGGAAGTTTTGCTGAGTTTTTTCATTTACGTTGACATTGAATTTCCCAAGTCGAAGTTCCCAATTAGCAACGTCTTGTGTTCCTGGTAATCTGAAAACAAAGAAAGATATTCAGAATTAGAACATGACTTGTATGAATACCCTACAGCGATTGGTAAAAAAGTGCCACTCCCACGAAATTAGACACGTTCGGTGTTCAATTCAAATTTAGACGGTATCAATTTACGATTGATACCCTCTGATTTCCAAACTAGACCTTTATCCCCTAAACAATGATCATATTATTAGTTACCAGCGTGATTTCCGGGGTGTACGGGTTTTTACAAGTTGGATGTTGTATTCATTAAATTTAATTTGTTTAGGGACAACGCTGTTCAACTGATTGTAGTCACAGCTTACAAATAAGTGAATTAGACTTTCAGTTTCAGCATGGCAAAAGGAATATGTATTATTATCAATCAAATTCATATAATACAGATATTATCATATTAAAAAATGTGTACTTAAAGTCCAAGGGCGGTATCCTATAAACAGCTTAGTATTTAATTGACTTAAGTCAACAACAAAAATCGTAAGTATCAACCTAATTTGACCAGATTTTCTGTATTTGACTTAGTCAAACTTTATCGAATCTATGACTAAAACTTCATACTAATCCAATAAAGAAAACTGAGTCAAAATGTGTCGCAAAGTTAGTCTTCCGCTGTTTATAGGATAGCGCCCCAAGAGTTTGGAATCTGTTGTGCTTGTTCTATATTGAGTAAATAAAATTTTTCAGTTCATAGTTATATCTAGTTTATTTTGCCATTTGGTGCAAACTTGTGGAAATTCATTTGATTTAATGATAATATCGTAACATTTCCTGCTACATTTAATAGGTAAGAGTAGTTTTAGAGTGGAAATGTGTAATCCTAAATTATTTATGGGAAGCTGGGAGGTATTGTTGATAATTGTTGATAAATGCTACTAATTACGTGGTTGTAGTCTAGAAAGGTACCTCTACTATCTTAGAGCGTTTGAATTTTTGGAAATGCCATAATCTCATTCAAATCACAAGTCCTTAATTTGGAAAATTCCCTTATTTTTCCAATTATTACTAAAAGGTGATGAATTATAAAACAGGTGATTACACCAAATAAGTTCAGAGAGAATTTCCTGAATATTGCTATAATCTGGTTGATGACGTTTATAGTAGAAACTCCAAATTTTGAACATATTCTTCCAAAAAGGATTTTCTATGTTAACAATCTGGTATACATTTGCACCAAGTTTAGGAATTTTTGAAAAGGGAACATTACAAGGATTTGGTGGATCTGTTTTTAACATATTATAAAGCAACGCAGCGTGGAAAGTTTGAGGGAATGAATAAAGAAATCCACGTTTGTCATTCTTAAACCATCTTCTTCATAGCTTTTAGTTATTATCTGTTTAATATTATCTGGTTTGTCATTCCATATGAATTTATAAAATAAAAACTTATTTAATTCTTCAATACAATTATTTGGAGGACTAGGAAGAGAAGTGAAAATGCTAGAGTGTTAATCACAGAAATTTTGCCAATAAGACTTCTATTTCTCCATTGTGATAGTAATCTATTGATATTTTCAATTTTCATTTTAGTATTGATTATCCGGTGTTGATATATTTGATATTCCAAGCCACTTGGGTGAGATGTTCTTTTTCCAAGACACTTGGGTGAGATTTTCTATGTCACATATCATGGTGACTTTAAGACAATAACATTATATCATAGAAAGAGTAAAAGGGTACCCGATAGGATGAGATGAAATTCTGACGTGTTAACCTAATAGCGCCTTAAATGGGTTGTATACTCTCCAGTGGAGTTGAGAAGGTGTAATGAGTGTACCATGCTTGTCCATTTAGAAGGGTAATACTGTAGCACTATGATCATGGGCACACTTTCGAGCTTAGATTTAGCACCAAATAAATATTCACATTATTAGTGGTATCAGTACTATTACCATTATTAGTAAGAGTTAGTTTCTACTTACGTATCAAAGCAATGGGCAGCTGTGACAACCCATTGCCTCGATATGAGAACACCTGCGCATGCGTCTTGATTAATCGACCGAAAGAACATAGAGACCTGCAAGGAAACATAGACATGTACCGGTATTTGACATGCATACTCTCAAGGTACCTTCATACCTGAACAAAAAAGATCGGTAACTTGTCTTGTACAAGTGTATGTCGATAAGCGCACATCGGTAACAGTTCTAATATTAATCCAACTTACATACTTATATAACCTTCAAAGCAACCGCATGCAAACAGATAAAACTTGTAAATTCACTAGCAATATTATTCTAACATTATTCCCAATTATTATGGATGATATTAAGAGACCTGCATGGAAACATAGACATCGATTTGACATGCATACTCTCAAGGTACCTTCATACCTGAAAAAATAAATCGGTAAATGTTTGATAGTTAATTATTATCGAACACATTGTTCGATAATAATTAACTATCAAACATTTACCGATTTATACAATACGAAGTCACTTATTATTGTCTTAAATAGTCCAGAAATCTAGACGTTTATAGCATCATATGCATTTAGCCGCGGATAGCAGATGCACTATGGAGATGAAGCAACTTCGTATTGTCTTGTATTTGTACTTGTAATAACGTCTCTTACCATCCACGGCCAACTTCCTGGCTTAGCAACATTCCCACCAGCAATCCTGAAATTATTCGACTTCAGGACAGATTCCACTTCAGGTATTCCACACGCGCCAACCTCACTGGCTTTCCATCGCGCCAACCAGACGTCGAATGGGGAAGGTCTTAGACCGGGTCCGTTGGTAGGTCTGATGGGTCTGTTGATAGGTCTGATGGGCCCGTTGATAGGTCTGACGTAAACATGTCCAATATGTATGTTATTGTGTGGAACAGTTGGTTTGTGATGCACTTGACCACTATGGTGGACTTGACCACTATGATGGACTTGACCACTGTGATGGACTTCTCCACTGTGCTGCTTGTGAACTTGAAACCACGGCTTGTTGTGGACGTGGACATTTGGCTTGTTGTGCACGTAGTGGTGCTGTCCCGAGTGCCACTTGGACATGAGATTGATGATGGCCCCATGTGGCAGGTGGTGCCAATGTGGGTGCTGCCGCCCTAGCCAGCTCGTCAGTGGGTGGTAGTTGGGGTGGTGGTTCAGGGAGAACGAGTTTCTCAAGGGGTGATCACTGGACAGCTCAGATATCACTTGTTTGATTGTCGCAACATCGCTGTCGGAACTATCTGACACGGGCTTCACGTCTAGAGAAAAGAATTGTGAATACTGTACATTTATAATAGGGCCTCCAAATAGTTATCTTTTGGGTAGCATATTCCTATGGCAGGAGTATTATAATTTTGTATTTATTTATGTTATTCTTTAAGATAGTATTTAATAATGCAACAAGTGTATGTAGCAATAAAAGCATCCTGAAGTTGACCTATTCAAGAAAAGATATTTGGTGACATATTTGCATATATATGAGAATTTATGCTATATTTGAATTAAACTAAATGTCCAGCGTTGAATAGTAAACTACGTACCTGATGCCTCTGCATACCAGCAAATCAACAAGACAACTCTCATACACCAGAGCGTGTTCATTCTAGCAGAGTGCCACCAATGTCTTCAACTTGGTAACAGAGTTCTCCGTGTGTCCAGGAAATCTAGGGACCCGTATATATGCCGTCCAAATCCTTATGTTTACCAGTGTACCTGTTGCAGTGACCATTGACTGCTTATTATTTATAGTAATTGTGAGGAGGGTGTGTCCGGTGTCCAGGCTTGTGATTGGCTGAGCGATTGTCTTTTGCCTACCATTAGGCCTATATCTGTGTAGACTTCAATATCGCACTTATCAATGGCATTGCATCAGCTTATCCACTTTATCTCATAGAACGTTGGCGTATAAACGGACATGTTCCACACCCATATAAAGAGATTTGCCATCAGAGGGATGGTTTAACACGTGTGACGTAATGTATTAATATGAATCCCCCAGATTTCTCAGGTCATAGCCTCCTCTGTATGGATGGTAACCATGACAGGTAATCCAGTTATAATCCCATAAACACACAATTAGATATGAAAATTGGACCTTAGCCTCGATATTAGTAACCCATTATATGCACAATATGCAGCACATACATTTTATTTATGCAATTCTGAGGGCGACCATGTGAACACCTAAGCA
Organism: Lepetodrilus gordensis; assembly: GCA_034780695.1. Lineage (NCBI taxonomy): Eukaryota > Metazoa > Mollusca > Gastropoda > Lepetellida > Lepetodrilidae > Lepetodrilus > Lepetodrilus gordensis. The sequence continues at coordinate 4,672 of JAVCKX010124105.1, forward strand.
ATACTATCTTCGAACGTACATATATGTTTAAAATAATATGATTGAGCTTATCATTTTTAAATACATTAACTACATAAGACAATGCATTTCCTATGTCTGAATGGGGTGTGTGTGCGTGCGCGCATATGTATTATACACATGTACGGTACACATCCACTTTCACATCAAAATCGGGAATTAAAAATCTATGAATTCAGCATGAAGATTTTTATTCGTTCCTCTCGTAGATGAGATCAAGTACATGTATTTGGGAATGTGATGCACCCTGACCTTCCTTTGATAATACCAAGAATACAGAAGCTTCCTGATCAAGGCTGCATTGAATGCACACTGTATTAAAGTTCCATCTGTGTATTATAGAGGCTCTAGATATGTCCCATCCTCGAAAACACAAGCCATTATGACTACACTAACCTCCGTTAATACCCTGGGATCACTGCCTATATAGAACTCCGTTTTGGCCGATGAAGAGCCAGAATAAATATATGAATACATTATATTTATATCAACCAGAGTTCCACTAGACACGTGACTGGTGCGTGGGGGTTACGTGTGCTCTAAATATATCGAATCAGAGTTATCTCCGCCTAGCTTGGATTGGTCGATATATTTAGAGCACGTAATCCCCACGTAACAGTCGAGTGTCTATATAGACAGTGAGGTTAGTGTAGTCATAATGGCCTGTGTTTTCGAGGATGGATATGTCCAGATGTTACACATCCGGTTGCGTCTTGGCCATCCTTGAAACACTCCACTGTAACGTCTGTCAAATAGTAGATACTCAGTAGTTATTTGACGGAGGTAAAAGTGGAGTCATGATGGTTGTGATTTCAAGGATGCGTCTTGGCGATTCCGATCAAAGCGGTCATCGTTAGTTACGCCATACATTGGTATCCATCTTGTTCATGTGGCCACTTCCATGAAGAAACATATCACTTTATTAGTGTATGCCCACTTTGTAACTCACTTCGCCAAAATGAATATTTCTTCCGAAATAGCATTGACATTCCTACTATACTTCACGGGGTACCAACTGATTATGTAGAAACTTAAAAAACAACAACTCTTATTTAACTTATTTAATGTTTTAAAATAAATATTGTTTAAGAAAAATTAAATCAAGTGTACTGACTAATACAATTCTCGGAAATTTGCTCAGGAAACTAATCAATTAATCAATATAGGACGTCATTGAAAGTTAGCCTGATCCCAACAACTTATACATGACTTGCACTTTAGACCGCAGAGATACAAAGTTCCCTATGAACAGTAATATTTGTTAGAATCATTTTGGAAGTGGTTTAGTAAGTATCAATACTTATAATCTTATTACATTAGTAATGCACATATCTACAATTGCAGATTTAACAAGAGCATTCAAACACTGTCATTGTGCCATCGGGTGCATGTCGATAAGCGCACATCACTAACAGTTCTAATATTAATCCAACTTTCAAAGCAACCGCATGCAAACAGCTAAAACTTGTAAATTCACTAGCAATATTATTCTAACATTATTCCCAATTATTACGGATGATATTAAATGTTGTTCAGTAATGTTGATTGCTAAATGACATTATATAACGTCGTCCATGTTATTCTGATTGTACTGTAAGATTATGGGACTGTCAGATATGTCCACGGTCTAATCCTCCTGTCCACATCTTGCCGTGGTCTTCCTATTCCCTCAGATATTACAACGACCACACCTCTCCACAGGAACTATTTCGTGACGTCAGAGGGATATCAACGTGTTACTACGTGTCAAATCAAACATCCCACAATCACACATGTCTTCACGTGGACCCGGTGTGTGATCACGGACACTGATGCGTTATTTAAAACGAACAGTATGCACGAGTGTTTGCATGTTGTTTTTTTCCATTTGAATTTGTATAATTATGTCTGTGGGAATATTCCATATTCAGAAATATGGGCTGTACGAGCTTGCAATACAAGAGGCGATGGTGAAATGTTTCCTATTAATCTATGCGTATTAGTCTGGTGATCACTTTCATTTTGGTAATATTTAACCGAAGAATTTCATGGTGAACACCTCATGTAGGTCTACTGTGCATGCATGTACTTCTTCAACATTATATGCGCAAGTCTTTGGAATTCATGATGGTCCGCTCAAAGTATTGTAGAAAGAAATAGTTCTCATGGATGTATGTAATCAAATGTAAGAATGCGAAATGTATATGCGACAATATGAATATAGGCCTACATTGCAGTGTTTAAGAAATAACTTCGACATATTGACTTGAGATCGGAATTTGTTTGTTATTGGTGTAAAGATTAAAATAAACCATCAACATATATATTACAGCAAAATATATGTTTATTTGTCAAACTATTCTGGCCATCGTCGTAGTTGTAATGAATGATCATAAAATGAACAAGTAGCAATGGAAAATGTTTCGTCGATAGCTTTCTTATCATCTTTGACGTCATCAAATTTTTGCGCATGCGTAGACGTTTTCTGATAGCACCAATCGCCTCCATAACCAAGATGATTAGACGATTCATAATGGGCAAGTATGCGTAATTTTCCGTTATCTGAAAGCAAATGAACATATCCAAATATAATACATTTATGAGAGTATGCAAAAACTAAATTTGAACATACCGGTATGCCAAATGACTTTTTGTAATCAGTCCAATGTGAGAATTAGTTCAAACTAACATAAGTGCATGTATAATGTTAATAGGTAGGCCTATGGAGTTTAGAGCCACGTTCAATATTCGTTCTCTTATATATAATTACTTGTCAGCTTAGGGCAGGAGGAACACCTGAACACCCGTCGCCCTGAATGTTACAGATAACCTGCGAGCACTGGCTGCAGTGGCTGGTACTGACAAACCAAGCATGATATCCGCATTGCCAAGGTACAGACAGCGCATAAATATCACGCCAGAACATTCAAGAATATTTATGCCGGGCTTCCGGTACGGGATTTAAAACCGGGGCCTTTGACTCCTAAGCCCAAACGTTCTACCAATGCCCTACCATCCAGCCCTCAACATGAATATGCAATAACAATGTACCTATGTGTGAGGCATCAACAATGTGGAATCCGTTATACATTGTGGCCGTCAAGATAGTCTCCCCTTGACGAGGGTCAAATTTGACCCGCCAGATTCCCCCACCAAGGTTACATGTCGCAAGGGGGCACTTCATATTCCGTGTGTCCCATATGTGTAGTTCTTCATCATAGCTGTCAATAAATGGTGGGATTCTTGTATAGATATAAAAACAAAAACATAGACATAATAATCATGTTACATTCATGTATAACAAAGAACTGCAATATAGTAACCTAGATGCACACATGTGCACAATGAACGAATATACATGTATAATACTCAGTGATATTGTGTACGTTTTCTTATGCTATTTTAGTATTGAGGTTAAGATCAACAAGCCTATTGCTTCTACTATCGACACACCTCCCAATATATAATACTATATAGCCAATATAGGTGAAAGTTTAATGAACTCTATGTATCCGGTCATTTATTACCTGCCCACAGCCAGTTGGTATTCTCGTACAGGATTACTCTGTATACTACAGACGCCCATACTGTGCCTGTCAACACACAAACATGACCGTTATACAGCTATAGCGCTCATTTATTTGATTAATAGTAGTTGGACATAATCAGATAATGAAAGTAAAGTACTCCTGAACGAGTCGTACTCTGTCAGTCATTGTTGATTAAGCATTCATTACAAGAGACAGATCATGTAAAAGGCATGCATTAAACACACATATTTCTTCTTCTGCTGCTTTTCATTTTTATTTTTGTACACATTTAATTAATTTGTTTACACATTTTTATTCTTAATATTACATAAATAATGATCACTAAGCAATGAACGTCTAAAATATGCCGGTCTTATCGAGGAAGTCGACTCGATGGACTTTATATAATCAAGTGCTTCTCATATTGGAGACGGCACAATGTCTTGGACTACACAGAGCAGGAATGTGTCACAGTCGCCTCACAAAAGCAGCACGTTATGAAGGAGAGAAAGATACGTGTCAACGTTATTTTTACCAACAGTGATTAAAACAAATCGCGTATCAGCAGCTATATTATGGGCATTCAGGAAATACCCGACCGTCCACAAGGAGGAATGCGAATGGGCATTCTTTATAGATTGGACTGGGTGAAGATAACGGCAACATTACATTTCTTCAATGGGCGTTGCGTATACCACGGAAGATGGGCTTACCGCTTGTTGGTAAATATGGGTGTAGTTCCAACTCTCAAATCCCAACCCTTGAAGAAGCAGTCGTCGCCACCTTTAACGAGAACATATGAGGTTATTCCTAAACTATGAGACGTCATTCCATGATTCCACAATCAAACGTTATTAGGCCTACTATTTGAAACACCTGGGAAATAGACCATGTTATACAGTGTATTTAATTAAATTCCAGTATTACTATTGATCATAACAATATGGCATTTCGCTATCAATAAATTGGAATATTTCTTATCGTGTATATTATATGAAAAGTGGAAAAGTCCTTCATAAATGTAAATGCATGAATCAGTGTGGAAATATTGAATTAAATGGTATCGAAATCGTACAACATAATTTGAAAGAACAATTGTATAAAACAACAATTGTATATAGAATATGTCAAAGATAAGTACAGTATAGTATCATACTCTCTATAATTTATTCATACTTTGACTAACACAATTCAAAAGACCAACTAAACATTTAAAGTAGAGGTATGAATATACAGCATGTAATGCCTGAAAGGACATCAGTGTCCACTGTAAACTACTAGTACATTACAATTAATTATCATCTCCAGGAAATAGTTTCACCTGAGTAGATAGTCTCTGGATTCCACCTGTCGAATGCACAGATCCAGGCCTCGAAGTCATGCGCGTGCCACTGACTGACCGCTGTGACGTCAGTTTGGACATCGTACACGGACAGCGAGCCACTTGAATCAGAGGCAACCACCTGCTGGCTGAAGACATCAAATGACATTAAACTTAATAACAGTAGACATCAAATGACATTAAACTTAATAACAGTATACATCAAATGAACTACTTTATTAACTACCAAATTCGATGTAGTGTAAAACAGGTCATACTCTAAAATACGTGGCCATTGCCTACTTGCATTAAGATATCTCAAGTAGGAATACCCCCGAGTTTCTAAGGATGAAAACATCCTAATGACATTATAATTTACTGTATACTGTTGGTTCTAAAGATTGTATCAGTGTCTAAGATGCCACCGCCGCCGTCATCATTATAGTTATCATCATTATCATAATAAGCAATCATCATTATCAATAAGCAATCATCATTATCAATAAGCAATCTGTTTCTTGACGTCATCCCGACGGTCCATATTTCAGAAGTTAAGTCAAAGCAATGCATCTAGCTACAAACAAGTGCACATGCTAGTTTAAATAAACAACGGTATGAGGTCACACACACACACACACACACACACACACACACACACACACACACACACACACACACACACACACACGTGTTCCAAGTTTGAGTTTTCCCGGAGGAAGATGAATCTCACCTGTCCTGATGACAGTTCCAGTCCAAAGACAAGCCGAGACATTTCTCTCCTAGATCCACGTCCGTCAGTTTCTGCGGAGGACTGGTCAAGTCCGGACCGGCCATCCCCCAAACCTGGAGCTGACCAGCGGCGTTGACCAATGCACATGTGGGCAGTGGAGACGCTTGACCACTCCACTTGATGTCCAGAACACCTGGCATGGGGATGCAGTGAAGCAAGGAGAGATGAGGATCGCCATCCTCAGGACAGGATGATAGACGATACACTCTCAGCTGACCAACACGTGTCTGCGGAGTCGCAGCACTGGCACCATCGGTTGCCTGGATACACAAAACAATTTGTTCCTACACAAGTCTGCCGTGACCCACCCCAACCTCATGTATCGAGTCGCTAGCACAAGATTGCATTGATCTTAATTAATGCTTTTCAAATATTGTATATACTATTACTAGTATACCAATAAAGTTAGACGTCACATGATTCAGAGTTTTAGATAATGAAACGTAACAATTATGACTCAATACATCCTTTATATATGCACATGGTCAACGTTATGTTCATCAGATATGTTAAGTAGACAATGGTCGTGTACAGTAGTGCAGGGACTTCACAGGGTGAATTATAGCAGTGTATACAACTCCAGCAATGTCACTGCCAGACATGAGGACTGGTAGGTCTGAGAAGTTACCCGTCCTCATACATGTTGGCCAGTGATCGATGATATACATCTTGAAAA
>JAVCKX010124116.1:0-10983 GCA_034780695.1 Lepetodrilus gordensis
TGTGTGTGTGTGAATATACACACACACATGCCGCGCGCACATGTATTCATATCCCAGTGCCATTAGTAATTAATAATTGAATCAACCTTAATATTTCTTGGTTTTCTGGCACCTAAAGTTGAACTAATTGCAGTAATGATTAAAATAAGAAGGATCTTGTAAATATTTCTTGGTTTTCTTACACATAAACTAATCAGCAAAATCAATCTAATTAAAATTAGATACGAAAGTATCGCTCCAAATATTACTGACATACGCTAAACAACATTGCAGCAAATACATCTTCAGTCTTCGGGACACGGTACGTTGCGCTGAAACGCAGCCCTATGAAACCCTAAATCACGTGCAAACTTGGTATGGTTTCGAGAGCTTTTGCCTTTGCTCATAAACAGGCAGTGGGGTTTAAAGGGACATTGTGTGAGCGTTATCTCTTCTTAGTTGATTTCAAAAAGGCCTTTAATAGTGCAGGATCTATTGAGATCCGTTCTCGAGGCATCATGAATAGAAGTCCTTTCCAATTCTGTGCTTCCTGCGAGCGATGTTTGAAAGCTTTGATCCTATCAAGATTCTACAAATCGAGGACTCCAATTTCGATAAGAAAAAAAATATGTTAACAAATTTTATAGATTAATATTCGTATCTTCGACAAATTACTTCCAAATATAATTCACGAGTTAAATAAATAGATACCTTTGTTAAGCATGGTCACTGTGACTTAATTATACCATCTTATTGGTTACATCTATACATAACTGACACAAGGGACATAACTATAATGGTATTCGAGTAATATGAGTTTTTCTTATCTCTGTATTAAAAATCGGGATAAATAAATTTTAAAATATGAAAATATTGAAAACCAGCAGGACATGTTGAAACTGTAGCTTGTTTCCAAATATACTTGTATGTAGACAAATTAAATGTACATACATTTAGGTAAAATATGTTTGACCATGAAATATGTCAATAAACCGTGAGTGTATGTCTTTAAGGTGCTGTTTAGTCACAGTCCATCAATTTCAACTTCACTGTGTGTCAAATGTTCTAGAAATTGACATTTCTACAAAATGTTAATGTTATAGTAACAGTCAGTTATAGTACAGCTATGTTGTGTTCTGTACACCGTATACAGCCTTTAAGGTTCTTACACAAAAGGAGGCGAATTTCGAATGATAAATGATAAGGTTCTATCTCAGAACGTAAATCGCAGAGTTTGTCGCCGCGAAATTCGCCTCTGGTGTGAAAGGACCTCAACAGCCTTTACACTCCTAATAAAAATTGTAATTGCAAAGTTCTTATTATTGTTTATGTTGACTCTAAGTTAAAATTATATAAAGTATGTCTGTCTGTCTGTCTGTTAAAATGGATTAATCCGCTGGAAAGTAGTCTGTTCTGTTCTGTGTCTCACCTTACCGTGTTCTCACCCAAATATCACCCTAGATCAGGTAAGCGAATATAGATTACTGAAGAACAAGTCTAACGGGAATGAAATCACGCGCTTTTGCAAAGAATAATTTTAAAACATTCACTCCTATCACGTAATCGATGACAACGCTGTCATCGATAAAAGGTCAAGCCAAAGATCGGTCGTTTTTAGTTTTAGTTTTATTTTGTCTTTTACTTCCAGAAACAGAATGTGACAAATAGGAAATATCCGCATTAACCCATTTCCCGGAACCCTCAATGATATTTCTGTCAGAATAGTTTATTGATATTTCACAAAATGTGATTCAGCTTAGATGGTTAAGATGATTCCAGATTCAAAAGTTGGTTGTGTTATGACATTACATCGAGTTCGGGCGCATACGTGGAGGTGGTATGTGTGATTGAGAGTACTATCATCATATATAATCATATCATCATATAGCATCATATCATCATACTATGATCATGTATTTTGTTAATGGATGATTTAAATATTTCGTTTTTAAATATGTTTTCTAAATTTTATTTGGGGGTGGTGTGTGTGTGTGTGTGTGTGTGTGTGTGTGTGTGTGTGTGTGTGTGGTAAATAAATGATAACATAACCAGCAATATTCAACCATATTCAACCACCACAAACGTCGTTAATTATAGTCATAATTATACATATTAGTGACATATTGGACAGAATACATTTTAGCAGTTTATATATGACTCCTTTTCTGGTGACAGGTTTTGATAAATTTCATTTATCTTCCTATTTCATAATTAATAACTCATATGTGCACCGTTGTTTTTGTTATATTTTTTTTTAATTGTTCAGATCGTAATGTGTTTTTTTTGTATTTCAGCTACATTAGTCATGGACCGATTTTTCTCATATCTAAAAAGAGACTGCGATGTCGGCTTACTTAATGTGACTTGTTGATGAACTGTTCATAGGGCGGATCTCTTTGAAAAAGGAATAGTTTGCGATAATAAGGTCTGAGACAACACCTAGTCGCTGGCTGGACAATAAAGGGGTGGAAGTGTCTGTTGAGTCATAGCAACATGTTCCATTAACAGACGCTTATGCTAATTTAGCATGATTTCTTATAGACGTCAATCGCAAGCAATGATTTAACTTTAGATCGGAACAGTAAAAAAAAGAAAAGAAAAACATTTTAAATAAAATGAAAAGGTCCCGACATTTAATGGCCTAGTCCTTTAAAGGAAATGTACAAACTCCAAGCACATTAGACTTCTGTCCGGCGAGTGAAATCAACACGGTTATGTTATTGGCAGGCACGATCGAGACCCATTACAAAACAGACATTCATGTATTCCTTGACTGACATGCTCGGTAATGTACACGACAGGGCGACTAAACATGGCGGCGTTACACAAATAATTCCACGATTTGAAACTTTCGAATTGACATGCTAATTACATAACATATTCTCAATCGCAATTCAACTCGATTCTATATTTCATGATTTATTTGAGGGGGGAAATGGGATGGGGGAAAAAAGTCAATTCATATTTTCATGATTTATTTGAGGAAAAGAAAATATGGAGGAAGACTTGCTTCGATCTCAATGTGGAATCGCATACGACATATTCTTTGAACTGATCTCTTGATATTCCGTCGTTATCGACAATTCTGTACCGTGCGCTGTCACTCTCCGTGATGTAAACGACAAGGCAGAAATGAAGAAGTCATTGCACATTTCCGAACAATAAAGTCCCATTGTGTCGATGACGTGGCGGACGCGGAAGAAGACAGAAATTGCGGGGATTGTGTAACGAGGTCGTTGACATACGCTCTTCGCGGAGAAGTGTCATATACCGCCCATTGCTGCGTTACTTCCAGCGACTTTCGGTCCTCAACCGGAGTATTAACATTCAGTTTAGACGACTCAGACTTGTTGATGCGTTCGTAAAGGCACTGACAGGTGGAGTTAAAAAAACATTAGTGTTACCTCCCTTAGCATTTTAAGCATCGGGCTACTTCCGCTTTGTGCCATGGCAGTCCCGTAGGCTAACCAATGGTTCAAACACCTGTAGTGCTTATTCATCAATGTTTCTAAACTGCTGTATGATAAGTTGTGGGTGTGATATAAAACGAAATAGTAGGCCTACTAATAAGTGAAATTCGAATGTGTCTTACTTCAGCCGACCATGTCCTATACCAATGTTAGTGTGTACAAGCCTGTATCCTGGAATTACTAGACATTATAGAAACGTTTTCAAAATACAATATTTGCTCTTTAAATATTATTATAGTATTTTATGATAACTTCATTTCCCGATCGCCACAAGGTCATGAAAGAAAGCAGCCTACATTAATCGCTAGATTTCATGAAATCTTTGCAACAGTATAATTAAAATCATATTCTCCCGTATTCTCGAAACTTCGTAAGTCCTAAGAAGTTCGTAAGTACTAAGAATTTGCCTAACTGGGTTTCTGCTTATGTTAATTTCTGAAGAAATCTTTTTTCGAGAAGTTTCGAGAATATGGTCACTGTCCAGTACATTACATACATGTAGGCATTACTATGCCACTCAAAAATTGCTAGGGATCACTAGTAAGGGTGGTATTATGTTATAGTATATTTCAATATGGGGGTCATTGAATAATCTTTTCCTACAAAAATGGTACGATCTTTAGCAAATTGTGAGTGGTATATTTACATGCAATTGTGTGTTAACCATGTCTGCTATAAATGCAGTCGATCACACATTTTCCAAATTGTAAAGATCAGGAAAACAGTTTCAACAAAGCCGTCGCTACATTAAATGCATATCTACACAGTTTTTCAAAATCCATATAATAATTATATTATAATATTAAATATAAAAAATAAATATTAAGAGAGCGCCAATGACCGAGTCGACAGCATTATCAATCTACCGTCATAGATATCAGCCTACATGCATTTTATAATATAGAGAAATGTTTACCATGACTCACTACTAATGGCATGATAGTACACTCGCCTGTAACGTAGGCCGACATACTTCAATATGAAATTCAATGCTACGTGGATTTGATTGATGTGCATGTACATAAATAAAAGCACGTGCATTTAATGCAGAAGTGGAGGTGTATTTTTCACGTGGTGAGATGTCGATATCAAAGATGTGCCATCAAACAAGAACAGTGAATGCGCTCATTTCGACGTTTCGGGTCCGTCTATTTACATTTGACTACTGGACAAAGAAAATATCCGCTTTGGAGTTAATTCTGTGGTCAAGAAAACGTGGACATGTTTACAGACAATATTGAAGTAGTCTTCAAATAAGGAGTATATTATAAGCTTAGATAAAATTAGGTTTAAAAATACATTAGTCTTTTACGTACAAAACCATATCAGATTATTCGCTTTTGCGCAGTTTACAACTGGATTTAGGCGCTAGTAATAGTATATTATTATGACTGAACTTTCCTGTTATTGCATTGTCCCACATACCAGAAATGTTCATGTCTAACCCTCATCTTGACATTGCTAATTAAGCTATTAGTTAATTACCCAGTTAATTAATCAGCCCGTATCCTGGGCATTGTTTAATGCCACAGAAAGAATGACGTCATTTCTTTGAAAAGAATTGATGACTCAATATTCTGACTCCATTGTGTTTTCAAATGTAAAGCTTGCTTTTAAATTTCAATCGTGTTCTGAGAATTATGTTAAAAGCAAGAACTTTTGGTTTGATTATCTTTGCGGGTGTTTGAAATAATACCAGGTTTTAAAATGTCTAAATGGGGCCGTTCTAACATGTTTGCATTAAAACTTTTATAAAATTATTGAAGTTGTAAAGTTCAGCAAACAATGTTCTAGTAATACATTCTTCCTATCAATAGTATATACATTTAACTGAACTTCTGAAAGACTAGATAAATGTCCGCATGCATTGTCGATGTATACTGTAGGCCTATAGAATGTTTTAAAACAAAAAGTATAAATATATGGTTCTAGTTTACTCAGGATTAGTTTATTGTCCATTGTCAAACCAAACCGTTGTTGAATTATTAATATATCGTTAAATATGACGAATATGACGACATTATAAAATTGTGAACACTTATTTATTTAAATTTAACAAAATCATGAAAATGTCTCTACGTTAAACAAAACCGTTTCACAGTAACTAATTTCGATACGATAAAGTACACGGATCATGTATTTTTAGCATGGGAGATAACTCTTTTCCGGTCACCTGTTTCCGTTCGCGCAAGTATATCGAGGTGAATCGTTCACGGCCAGTTCACACTAGTGTCACAGGTGATTCATCGTTCATTGTGAACCACGACACCTGGAAAACAGCGACCTCTACCATCACCAGGGGAGAAATCATTGTCTTACGGTGTTCTCATCAACCGCCGCTTAAATTAATACGTTAATGATTTCTAGGTTACCTCCCCGTTATAGTCATTGAGTGTTCCAGGTTTCTTTAGCTCGTAATTAATTTCCCTGAGGCCCTTTTATGGTACTTGGTCAGCTTATGGTCAGATGTTTTACCTTTGAATAGTGTCTGTACCGAACTATTATTTACAACTATTAGTCACGATTCCGTGAAAGTCACAAATAAAACGTTAATCAACATTAATTGCATGTGTCCATCATGTCAAATTATTATGTTATCTTAGTGCAGTAAACAAGCCTTGTATATGAATATGTGAACTAACTATTTTATGGTTATGTAGGGAGGTATATATTTAATTGGTTGATTATTATTATTTTTAAATGTTATACCACACTTCATTTTGTGACATAAAATAATGAATTAACGAAATATGTACATATAATTATAATAATTATATGCATATTCTCTTGTAAAATTAATTGAAGTTGGGGATAAAGTTTTCACTCAAACCAATTTCATGTGTTAATCTCTCAATTGCTGTTAATTTCTGAAAGTGCTGTGTATTGTTATTTTTCTAGAAATCAAAGAAAGATTGTCTAAATTAATAGTATTGTGTATTTGCAATGTGAACTAGTTTGCAAATGTTTGGTCTTTGTGTGATTGTGGGACAAACTTGAATCGGTTTTAGCCCTGAGCGTCAAAGAGGAAAAGATTGGATTAATTTTCCAGTAACCTTTTCATTTTAGTTACTATTGCATCATGACTCACAAAACACTGAACGCTTTGACATGAAATAGAATGCCAATGAAGTTTCCGCAGTAAAGCCATCAAAACGAAAAGAAGAATACAAATGTGGTGCAGTTGTAATTTTTTGGCTCAGGGCAGTTCTGGTTTCAAACCCAATGATTCCACAAGGAAATAATTCTCAGATCAACGATTGACAGAAGCGTGACCAGCTGGTGACGCATAATTCATTATTTTATTTTTTAATATATCTGGAAAAGTTCATTTTGAAATTATTTTTCACTGAAGTATAGTGAGCTCTGAGAAAGAAAAAAAAGAAAATAACTAAAACATGTTATGATCTTCCATTTGACAGCCACAAGCACTTGATTGGAGAATACGGTAGTGCACGCGACTGTGTTCTTCAGCGGCACTCACGCGCACGTGCTACCCGTGCGACAGTCGCGCTGCATCAGGTGACAGGTGGAAAAGGGCCGCGAGTTTCTCTGACTCACGACGCGTCACGGCCAGGTATTGTATCCCATCCAAATACAATAATCAATCAATATTTCGGAGGGTCCAGGTAATGCAGGCTTCATTCTGAATCTGGTGCTATCTTCAGCCAATCGGAGTGTAGCGCGCCAGGATTTGTCATCATTCAACAGATGGAAGAACAATTACCTGACGCTGAGTGAGGCGTACGGCAGGGTTACTCTCTGAGTCCGTATCTTTTCACGTGCCTTGCTTTTAAAATATGAGTCACCTTCACAGGTGTGTACTGAGCGATATCACGTGCTGCTAAAATTTTACCAAAGACAAAGAACCCGGTTGAAATTGATTTAACGCTCTATTGTTTTGGAAGTTTGCATCTTTTGTATTTTTGTATTTTTATTTTTTTTTAAATTTGTGTAATGACTTTTCCGTAAGATTGGGCTTTGTTTGGGAGAGAGAGAAATATTTTAATGGAAGGAGCACGTTATTGTGCCTCGTGACAGATTGGAAATATTATCCCGTGAGTAGGGATGTGTCATCAGCAATATCATTGGCCTTTTTGTTTTGTTACCTGGCTGTGATTAAGAAATCAATGAGAACAAAGAAATATGAATTCGCCATAAACTGACAGGCTCGTTTACAGGTGACAATGCTAAATGTAACGTCGAACTGAATCATCAAACGAGAAGTTAAACTGGCACCGACACAAGAAACAATGACCGATTAAAAAGTTATGTTCCCCCCCTCTCAATCTAATAATTTCCATTCGCCGCTTTTGTTTTTCTTCAAATGTATAAAAGGCCAATGTTCGTAATATTTAATATTTTAGAACTATTTACTGACTACGTCACACGCTCCGTGAACTAATTTGTATAAAGTCGTTCTTGTATAATGGTGATAATGGATTATATATAGTGTATCGTGACAGATACAAAACCACAATTACTGAGTCTTTGAAGGTATTGCACATTTCATTTGCAGGTAATGCACGTAACGACGTATTACCGATGGGAAAACGATCGCATGACAAGGTACAACGCTGTCGTTTGTTTAATAAAACTGTGAACAGTGCAGCCCTAGAGAATAACTTTAGCCATGGTTGAATGGACTGCTGATGCAAAGTATTGTTTGTTCGCTTTATATGTGTGTACTTTCTCACATGATTCAGAAACTGGCTTTTCATTACGCCGCGTAATTAATTGGAGTCGTTTTGTCACAGACAGAAAACAGTTTATTAACGTCTCGCCAACGTACAGGTTAAAACATTAATAGAATTAAGTGGAGTCGTTGTCTCAGAGACAGACAATGTACAAAATCAGTTACACAATGCATATATAAAAACAAGTGGTATTGACCCTCATCTAAGAGTTTTGAGACACTATGTGTCATAGACAGACAAACAGGCAATTACAAATTTAATAGAAATGGATGCAATCATATATAGAAACAGGTATATTGGCCCTCATCTAAGAGTTATTTGAGGCGATTTGTCATAGACCGATGCAGATAGGCAATTTATAGTTTGTTAATGTCTCGCCAATGTACATGTTAAAATTGACATGGATAAAATCATATACCAAAGCAAGTACATTGGCACTCATGTAAGAGTTATGAGAGACGATTTACAGCAAATAAATTACTTTTCCATGATATGAACCATAAGAGAATGGTTATAAGTGAAATACCAACGATAAACATGTAGATAAACATAATTTATCATATTAAATGCGTTGCCTTTACGTCATACTCAAAGTATTGACTTTTATCTTCTCAGGCAATGTGATACAATGCCATATTTTAAAGTAAGGATATTAGTACAAAATAATGTATGAATGTTACGAACAAACTTGGTATTCGATTATTGAGATCCCAGCTAGTCATTAGAATGAACATCATGCTTTGGGGAAAAAACATAGATGATTAATTCGATGACGAATGTTAGACCACAATTGGATTCATCAACATTTTGGCTCAACATTCCTGCTGTGCACGTGTAGTCGTATTCTTAAGTTACTGTTTCACTTGTTCTATTCATATACAACATTAATATGTTTTACAAATAACCATGCAATTGAAAATAGTTAATATTTATACGATGGCATAACTTTACGATGTTTATGAATTCTCAAACTGCAAATTTGGTAAAATGAGGTAAGGGGGCGATATCAGTCTATGTCGTCATCGCAATGACGGAGAAAGGGGGAGGGTCGTAACCCGGGGGAGGGGTGCATTTCAGCAAATAAAATCTCAAAAAGGTTACGGGTTCAATTTGAAACAATTTCAAGAATATGGGACGGCATTCGGACAATGGCATGAGTCAGCAGTAATTAGTCACGAGTGCGATCGTAACGAGGCGAGAATGGACGAGACTTGCTCTAAAGACAATGGCCGTCTTTGTAAATACTGACCCCTTCCCCCCAGGGGCTCGGGGGTGGGGGCTCGGGGGTGGGGGCGCGCGAGGGGTGAATCATTGATATGATAAACACAGAGAGGAATGCATTCTGTGTAAAATGAAAATTAAATTCCTCTAATATAATTCTAATTTATTGTATTTGTTTGTGTGTAATTAAATCCCTGGATACAAAAACATATTGTGTGCAATAAAACTTTTATCCGCAGGACATTTTGATCTATCGCTGGGAGTGACACCAGAGGTGTCGGTCGAGGTTCCTGTAAATGGTGGCACACAGACATCAGATAAGAATATACAGCAGCAGAGCGAAAACACAGAAAGATGTTAAGTTTAGCCTAATGAACATGTTAGATCATATACACAATCAACCTCAAACAAAACTGTGATTTACATTAATGTCTTATTACGGACGTGATGTCATCACCAATCAACATTTAAACAACGAGGACATGCTACTAATTAAATTACATGTCGAATTTCTTTCTCCGCAAGAGACGTCTTAAAATGAACTTTTTAATTTACATCCAGTGATGTTACGGCTGGTAACGAGTTCCGCTTGGATGGGAGACAATAATTAAATACAAATGTATCCGCTGTGCCCGTATAATATTGCGTGTTGTTGATTATGTTATACGACCCATTGAATTATCATTAACGTTCTGAAAAGTCAAATATTTCCATACGCAAAATAAAGATTGTGTTCAGCTGATATATATTTGCCATATATTTACCTATGCCGAAAAATAATTCACCATACCTTTAATAAATAATCCGTCAAATATACAAAGTGTTCTCTTTTTTTTATAAATTTCAACTGAAACATATCTACTATATACTGGTATACATGCTTTTAATTAGTCATATGTCTGTCTGTCTGTCTGTTTATCTTACAACATTGAGATGCATGTACATAACTCTGATTCATTGACCAGTTATTCATTACATGGATGTCTCTCTTGAGTTATTAACCCCTGATGTGTCATCCGTCCTTAGACGACGACATAAATGATATATGTGGCACCATTCGTCACTTCGAAAGACATGCATTCTCCAGCAAAATGTGTATGTGTATGTTTCTCTCATCATAATAATGATACCCGTAAAAGCGCCATAACTCTCGCTCAATGCCATCATCATCGTGGGAATAAGAAGTAGGGTAGGCCCTATACCAGTCACTGTAGTTCTGTTCTGTTCTGTTCTGTGTTCTGTTTTGTCTGCGAAAGAGTCATCGGTTGCACCTATCGGTTCGTTCTCCGTATGTTTACCATTCATGTCCATTCTGTCGTTTCACATGACTGTTGCATGACTGAAAAGCGATTGTGGGATTGTTTCTAACTATCAAAGCTGCCAATATATGAAACGTGCATTGATACTGAATATTTATTGTTATCTGATTAAAGGAAGGTCTTTAAATATAGTCAGTACTAGCACCGCTCCCTAAGAGAACTGACGTGCGTGGTATGGTTTACGATGGTACCATCCCGCGGGTCGTGTAGCTCTGCGAAAGGGAAGAGAGAGAGAGAGAGAGAGAGGGGGGGGGGGGGGAGGCGACGACGACGACGAAGAATAACCTTTATTAAACATCG
>JAVCKX010124149.1:0-10979 GCA_034780695.1 Lepetodrilus gordensis
AACCACAATAACTATCAGTTATTAACATAGTAAGTAAAACAACCACATCTGTGTATATCCTTGTCCTAAAACTGACAGTTTTAGTCCCCTAATATATTATTATTCTAAACAACTCACCCTGGGCAATGGCAGCTGGTCCAGCTAGTCTGTCTTCGAACACGTGCCCCCTCCGTATCAAGTTCTCAGTTACCAGCTCTATGTTGTTTAGGTAGACGTTCAGATTTGGTCCCATATTGACGCTGTATATCTCCCCATATTCCTTGGTCCACTGGTAGTTTGTCTCCGGCCCCTTCCAAAAGGGGAGTGCCCCCACGAAGGGTAGGCCCATGGGCCCGGGGGGTAGGGAGAGATTCTCTTTCCTCTGCTCTGCCTCCGACATGTGATCCGAGGGTCGCTGTACGGCGCAAGCACACCCACTGCGTAAATCGAAAGGCTATAAATGAACGTGTCTATGCGAGGCTACTGAGGTAATTATTCACTGGCTATAACATGGGGCGAGAAATGCCACTGTTATGGGGAGACCTGCCTCTCAGCTTGAAGTATCGGCATAGTTTTCCCCGTGTAACATGTACTAGTATATTTACACTATAACTTTATTTCGATATACAAGTCTCACTGATTGTAAAACGAATGCTGAACACCCACATTGCAAGTATAATAAAGCACGTGTGTGGGAATGCATAAACACGTAACGCTCTGAGCAATCACTAGACTATGGCGTATTGCGTTCTAGAAATACCGGTAGACTGTACTACTACTACTACTACTACTACTACTACTACTACTACTACTTAACTGCTACATGTACTTACTACTTACGACTACTAAAACTAGTATTAGTTACTGTTACTAGTCGTCTTCTTCTTCTACTACTACTACTACTACTACTACTACTACTACTACTACTACTACTAGTAGTAGTAGTAGGGGAAGGGGCTGTATATTGGGCATGTTTTTTTTTGTAATGGTCATTGTGGCTAAGCAGACCGTTAAATGCATTGTTTATTGATTGCATATGGTACAGGAGATGAAAAAGAAGAAATGGCAACAAATAAAACTTGCCTTAAAATATCAATATTTACTGGAACTGAAAAAAAATAAAAAATTCTGAAAGTGGCCCAATTAAGGGAAAGTGTTCCTAATTTGGGCATTCAGGGGCTTACATTGGGCATATAGAAACAATGAATGTAACAGTTATAGAAATTTTCTTTAGTTTATTATGCATTTAATTAGTTTTTAAAAAACATAATAATACCGTTATGAACATTTAGTTTACAAACCAAAATGATACACCAGGACTAACCGGATCCAATCTGCACAATAAAATAAAATAATGAATAAAAGGAGATGACGTAGCCATAAATAAGCAAGATATTATGTACTCGAAAACTAAAATACATTGTTTTTATGACAGAAACAGAAAAATAGCAAAAGAGGTGGGTATCATAGTATATATAGGCACATTTAATATACCCAATATTGGAACATTGCTGTGCCTAATTTAGGAACACATATCACCTTTGTAGACTCGTATATAAAAGTAGGTTAGATTGATGCACTAAAACGTTGTTGAACTTGTACTGACAAATAACTAACTCAGCGATCATACAACAATCATTCAAATGTGTTTCATACCATATTATACTTATTCGATACATAGTGTGATACATGATAAACATATATTCACTATAGGGAAAAGTATTTTTGTTATAGATTTTACTCGATTAAGTCATTTCTTCCGTTGTTTTATGTTCTGGTTGTCATCATGACATCAAACTGATCATTCCAGTGTAACGATGGAAAGATTATATACCTTGCAAAAAGACCTAAACGAGGGTATAAAGAACCATGTCCAATATACAGCCCCTTTCCCTACTACTTCTACTACTACTACTACTACTACTACTACTACTACGTACTACTACTACGAATACTACGAATACTAGGCCTATTACCACTAAACTAGTGTGACGGAGCATATTAATTTAATGCAACTTTAACGTTACGAAATTAGTACGGCTGGTTGCATTTTTGCTTGCATGAGTAACTTATAGAATATTTACATCATTCGCGTTATTAACGCGAGACAACGGAACTAACGAAATTAAATTACCCGAGCGGAAGTTACACATGAGTTGCCCCTATAGTACAGATTACATAATATATGTCTCTTATTAATGCATAGTTGATTTAAAGTTGCATTATTAAATAATAATCATGTATTAGGCCCTCAGTCGGAATTACAATAGACATCATAGGGCAGACGGTAGTGTTTTAAAATTGCTGCTATGCACAATATAATTGCAGTGTAATTATTATTGTGTTTGCAACCATTGAAGCGTGCAGTAAGAAGATGAGGGTAACTTAGCGTTTCTGTATTTAACCCTCTCCCTGCTGGATTAGGCACAGACACTGCTCTTTATGGCATCTCCGGTTGCCTCCAGCGTGCGGAGGGTTAACCGGTCACGGGTCTGGCATAATTTACGAAAGCCAATTAGTTGGCCGCCAATGTCGATGTACAATGGAATGATACAACCAATTGTTGTGGTTGTTGTTGTTGTTTTACTTATTTCTTCTTTGTGTGCGTGCGTGCGCGCGCGCGTGTGTGTGTGTGTGTGTGTGTGTAGGGTCTATATTATTTTATTTTTATAACTTTTTAAATCTGATATTTAGAACCGCTTTCAAGATTGTAATTAAATCATATTACGATTTGACAGTTTACGCGGGATACCTGCACAACCAATAGTACTGAGTCTTGCAGTAAACCTCCGAACGGCAAGTTGTAGCGCCTACAGTATACCAGAACAAACAGGACTCGGGGGCCATGTTCTTTTCATCTGTGCTGAGTGTTCTCGCACAGACATGTGACGTCACTTTAGTACTGAGTGAAAGGAACGACTCGCACACATCTCGAACAAACAAGATGGCGGCAAAGAGTTGCCTTAGATGTGGTGACGTCACTGTACTTTTTATGTGCTGTCTGCACCACCTCGCAAGCGAGTACAGCCCGCACACTGTCCGAGAACTGTGCAACACTCTCCTTTGAGAAAAGTGTCTGTCCGTCGTACGTTAGACAGCGTGCTGCGCTCAAAGGAACGTACCCATAGATAACTACGGGCCTATATATTACTAGTATATCATGTATAGTTTCTTTTTTGGGTGGGTATATTTCATATTTTCATATGTTCGCGGAAAGTTGCCGTTCTGACGTTATGCGCTGTCTGTAGAGTGGCAATGCAGATATCATCCTTTATCATCTAATGGGAAGTTGAATATGGACATTATTTACGCTGTATTTTTATGATTTCCAAAACAAATATTCCAAATGTTGCCATATATTATGTGCCCACAAGTAAAGTAGCATATAGTATTCATTAATATTTTACCAAATTACCGTGATGTGACCGTGGGAATGCTGCGGCGGCCGTATCATTGCTATTGGCCGTAGATAGTTTAGACCCCACGGCCGCCGTGGCAAATGTGACCTAGGCATTAATAATCTATATTTGGTCTGTCAGTACCAGCTGCTTGCAGGTTTACTACAACATTCAACGCTACGGATATTGTGGTTTTCTTCTGCCATATATCATAATTACAAGCCGTAAGTGAAATATTCTTGAAAGCGGGGATATACCCCCACACAAAAAAGCACCCAACAAATTGAAACAAGTCGCGCAAATACATTATCAACACTATACCGCACGTGCATTTCGTGCTACTAGTCATCATTTGTGACATACGATCCATTTCAATCAGCGGGGAGGGCCAAACATGAGAAGTAGGTATAGCTTAACAAATACACGTTTACAAGCCAAACATTCAAATGACTGTACATAGAATCTGAAGAATTATATTGAAAATGTCATGATGTCTGCATCATTCACCACATAGATATTTTTCATTGAAGTTCAATTTGAACTTAGCAATCTGCAACATGGCCGGGTCCTGGGGTATGACAAGTGTGACCAGCTGGTGACGGGTGTATGATCAGTGCTGCTGAACATGTTGCAGATTCTGTTATGAAGCTGATCTATTATTGTGAATGAAGCAGAATTGACATGTTCTGTAATATCTGATAAATATTTATCCGTTTGTGACGTCAGTTTTCGTTGACAAAAATAACGTAGGATAAATACTCGGCAAAGCTTCGGACTTACATTTACAATCGTAGGATAACAACGATAACAAAACAAACCCTGGTGAGATTACCTATTTATTACATTATTACCTTATTTTCCAGGTCATGTCGTAGAGATCTTAGTTCTCTTTCTGGGATTGGTAAGTAGGCCTAATACTGCTGATACACCAATCAATCAAGAATCTGTTAACGTGTCATCGAATTTGAACATTCATTTCTTAAATGACGTCATGCATTAGTCATATTAATGACACTTTCATACAACTGCATGGGCCCAGTACTTTACAGCCAAGAAACAAACAATTAAGTAATAGCATTTACAACCAAGAAATAAACAATTAAGTAATAACATTTACAACCAAGTAACAAACAATTAACTTAAGTAATAGCATTTACAATCAAGAAGTAAACAATTAAGTAATAGCTTTTACAATCAAGAAATAAAGAATTAGGTAATAGCACTTACAATCAAGAAATAAACAATTAAGTAATTGCATTTACAATCAAGAATTAAACTCGAGAAACGAGAATTTACAATATAAAAAACATAAGTCCATTACAATTTGCAATCAAGAAACGAGTAATTTACAACTTGATTTACAACCAAGAAACGAGTAATTTACCATAAATAAAGTAATTTACAATTTTTAAAACCTATTAATTTATAATCAGGAAAAAGTTTTCAATTAAGGATTGACTGGAATATTGTTTGCGTTCATCGCGGTATGAACGTAAAAACCGATGTGCAAAATGTATGAATCCGCAAAGCGGTTCATACAAAAGTTTGCACATCGGTTTTTACGTCAATTCCTCGATGAACGCAAAAAATATTCCAGTCAATCCTTATAAATAAATAACATAACAAATGTGTGTGGAATTATTAGATTCAATAGTCTGACATAATGCATCAATGATTTTAATCTACATTTTAGAAGCGGCGCATTAATATTTTGTCGACGTCAAGTATAGATGACATCATATATAACGTGACGTCACAATGCCGCCTAGGAAAATTTCGTTCATTGAAGTATGAATGCAATGTTTTGGGGTCACGTGGACCAATCAGATTGCCGGATTCACATGCTATTTATTTATAACTGTTTAACCATATCCACGTTCTATCAGAATTCGAAAACTAGTGAAAAATGGAGAGAGAAAAAAATTAAGAATGCTGTTTAACATATGTAATTAAAACAATATATTTTCTTCAAATGCGTGTATTTATATGTAATAATGCATTTCATGTTATGGTAAGAGAATTGGCAAAGAAGATAACATTGTCTTGTGTATATCTATGTCTCAATTATTTATATAGTAGGTATAGTTAAATATGTGTAGATACCTTACAGTATTAAACATATTAAATATAATAATAATAATAATATCAGTAATTTACGACTGTATAACATAATTGTGAGATGCGATAGACCGATTAAAATAGGTTATATTCTATCTAATTTGTTAATTCGTGTCGCGAATCCACATAGGCTACATGCAGGTTCAAGGGGCCGGTGTTTGCGTTTGAAAGCTACCACGAGAAACCGGATGTGTACAGTGAGGGTCAATTTGACCTTTGGCCACACTCTCAAATGTACTATGTCAGCACACGCGTCTTTCTTCCTAATATGTGAGATCTGAACTTAATAAAATTACTCAGAGACAAACCACGTTTACATTTCAGAATGGCTATATGGCAAACATTCCAGATGGCTACATCTTGCGTAGTAAGTAAAACATACCTATCTATTCTATAGACCACTATTCGTTCTGTATTTATAATATCTATGTAATGCTATTTTTGGTTTATTGTATAAAGTACAAAAGTGAATCTTCCAGTAAATTGACCCTGCACCTTGGAATAATAATTCAAAAATATGCTAAAAGAGGTAAAGCAAGACGTTTAAGCATACGACCCTTACGATTTTCTCTGGAGTTTTAGTCAACCCAATGCCTATATAATATTACTCCTATTTAGCTATTCCAGGGCCCGAGAATGATTTCATACTCAACTCAGAATTGTTTTCATAAAACGTCATGTGACGTCATAGCTTGAGTATGCTGTATGCCGAGTTGAGTATGAAATCGTACTCAGAAAAGTTTCGTAATTCTAAAAATATACCTGACTTACTCCCAATAATGTGTTTGTTCTAAGATTGTGTGCAGAGTACAATTTCGGGACAGTAGTCGACTATTAAGCCATGTCTAGTTTATACATGCTTGACCTTTCTGCAAATCTGGCTTGCGTTTCACGAAAGGGGTGTATATTTACGACGGACGTAACGCACGGGTTACGTCCTGATTAATGTCCGGGGTAAACATACACCCCTTTCGTGACACGCAGGCATGACCACAATCTAATTAAAATTAGGAAAGTATCACTCCAAATATTACTGACAAACGTCAGTAATGTCAGTAATATTTGGAGCGATACTTTCGATCTAATTTTACATTAGATTGGCATGACCATGACTTCTTTGTCCAGGGGTCAATTTATTTGTCCAGGGGTCAATTTATTTTCCCTGGACGTGGCTTATTTCCCGCTGTTTCCGCCGAAAGCACACTTGTCCGTGTCCATGCGGTTTCTCTTGTATTGTCCAGTCTACCCGTCCTGCGGGTCAGATTCCATCGAAGACGCCCGGGTGGACATCATCACCGACCTGCGTGCCAAAGCCACCGCCGTTTGCGAAAGCAACCAGGAAATAAACTTCAACAATACCGACGGTATCAACATGCATGTACACGTCTCCTACCCCAACCGGGGAAACAGTCCGTGTGTGTTTCAGGTCAGCTGGGATGTTCTATATTTTGATCAGTATTTAAAACAAGTGTATCCATCCTGGATTGTACAACTTGGCATTTCCTGTTCACTAAATAACATGCAAGGATATGGGGCCATGTTCCCAAAGCTATCATATACGTAACGACACATTAAAGTAGTTTGTGCAGGAAACTTTGATGATCCAGAAATTATAATATTCCACCCTATAACTCTGAACTTGAAAACTGTCTGCCTATCTAGCATGTATCACTTACAAGAGCTCACGTAAGCCTCACGCACCAGTCACATGTCTAGTCTCTGATTGGTTGCTTATATAAACTATTCAAACAGGCTAACGTAGTCGAAAACGGAGTTCTATATAGACAGTGATCCCAGGGTATTTGACGGAGGTTAGTGTAGTCATTATGGCCTGGGTTTTCGAGGATGACCCTACGAAGGCTTAACACTATACATCATATGTCCCTGGGCCCGTATTCTCGAAATTTAGTAAGTACTAAGAAGTTCGTAAATAGAATTTGCCTAACTGGTTTTCTGCTTATAAATGTCACTAAGAAGTTCTTAGCTAAGAAGTTTCTAGAATACGGGCCCTGGGCCATAGAATCAATATTGTCATCCATATTACTATATGAAGTGACCATGATGGGATGCGCGTCAGCTGTATTATCATCCTTGGTCTGTCACTCGGAGGTTTACTGCAACATTCAGCACTACGGATGGTATAAAAACAATGGTATAAGTGAAAAAGATCTCTTAAAAGCGTCTTCATATTAAAACCAAATGTATAGTAGGCCTACATAGCAAGAAGCTAGACCCTGGAATGAATAATACTTTAGTATTAGTAGGAACCACGTGTATAATATACGTTCAGCTGAGATGTTCAGTATCGCATAAATGCATATATAAATATGTATGCTAAACATTGTCGTGATGTATGATCAGTGAACGCTTTTCATCAACGGTCAGCAGCACATTAATAAATATAAATACCACGATCCAGGTATGAAGGTCCTTGCACTCGAGAGGCGACACACTCGATTTACGTTCCGAGATGGAACCTTATCATTTATCTATACTGTAATGTTTTCACACCAAAAGCGAAATTCGCAACGACAATTTCGATGGAATCTTTTGTTGTCGGCATTGATTGGCGCGGCGATATTTCGCCCTCCTCTGGTGTGCGAGGGCCTTTAGGTGACCGGTTGTCGTTCGTATTGTCGCCTCACCATCCTACCGGGTACCCATGCATCCCATAAATGTGTGGACATTGACATTTCCGTAGCAAATCATTGTAATTGTTTGTTGCGGGTTCTCGCAAGGTTATTAATAATTGAAAAGTCCGCAAAATCGTTGCAATACTATGTAATGAACATGTGTACTGATGTTCGATATAAGAAACAAAACATTTTGTTGTTGTTATAAATGTGCATCCGTAGAAACGCAAGGCCAGCCAGGTGTACGTGATTGAAGTGCACGTGTCGTGGGGGGAGCCGGACAACCCCATCCACACAGACGAACAGGAGTTCTACGTCACGTGTACGTTTGACGAGAACGGACATAAACTCTCCAGCACACAGCATGTCGAAGAGAGGTGAGTATAGACCGTGGTAAGACTGGTTGCCTGTCTCTATAGAAATAGTGTAGCGTGTCGCGAATATGACAAGAAACCATGCATCAATTTGAGTACCATTGAATGGTTGCCTGTCATGAACCTGAGAATACGAGCCCTGCATGGTGCTCTGTTTATGACTTTCTATAGGACTGCTTCTTCGTAATCAAAATTTGTCAATTTATACCGACCAGCGCGCCCTCTTTGTTCTGAAGATTAGAATCTGGTAAGTCTTAATCTAAACCGCACTCGATGTTTCGGTGGTAGATATTTCCAGACTGCTGGTCCTCGAATTTGGAACACTCTTTCATTGTTAAGCCAGACTAAAACGATTGAGGAATTTGAGACCTATAGATCGTTTATACTTCTGCCTACTGACAATGTTCCAATACTGTTTAGTGTTTACTCAGACTCGCACAAAACATATCTGAACAGCGCTACGCTGACATTTTCTTTTGTGCTATACACACATGTATGGGCCTATGTATCATATCTTCCGACTGTTCGATTAGCTCTCTTCTGTTTTCGATAGACCCTTCTTCCATATCTTCCATATACCAAGACATCATCATCTTCCGGAAGTAGCATCCGTTTTCAGAAGAGACGAGGTCGCACGTTGAAGTCTCAATCGTTTTGAAATGTTTGTGTGTGTTTTTGTTTATTTATTTACTCGTCGCTTCAGTTTGGTGGCTCCTATTGAGATCCAGAACCATCTTGGAGAACCCTCCGTGTCCAACTTCACCATCACTCTGATGGACGTCCTGGGAGAACCCCTGTACAACAGCGTGTCTCTAGGACGTCTGGTGTACCTGTACGCAGTATCTGACGGTAGGACGACACCTTGGGTGCGTGCAATCAGCACAGGGCTGAGTATAAGCCGTTCGATTAGCTAAACTGGTTCCCTGTCCCATGTACGGTTCATACGACTCTTTGAGACGGTGGCTAGTTTGGTAAACCACTTGCAAGCGTTTCGGGTTTCCTCCTGTACTTTACCGACAATCCGTGATATAGGCGAAATAATCTTGAAAGCGGCTAAATATTGAGCAGTAACATTGAAATAATGTGACATTGTCTCAAAAGTATTACGGAAAAACGTGCGATCTCTACTGCTCAGTATACATGCAGCTCTTCTGCAAATTCGTAATTTAATGTTCATTCACGCATATTCGAATAATAGTATTTGTTTCAGCTCACTTGTTTCGTAAGACTTTCCCCTTATATATTGTGTCTATTATTCTTTCTTTTTCAGGGGGAAGTGGTGAATCGGGTATCAGACCAAGTGCGTGCGACGCTGTCAGTTCCTCTACCGGTGTTCGCTATGCCATACTGCGTGCTGGGTGAGATTGTGCATGATTCTCGTGCAACATGCTATTGGTAGAAAGGACAGGGCCCATTGGTAGTCCATTAGCCTGCATGAGTTGCAAGTGTCATGTTTGAATCTGAAAAGCCAAGATATGGGCGAAATAATCTTGAATGCTGCTCTTAACTTCCCAGTTTGAAAAATAATACCTATATACAGTAACAGGCTAACAACCGGTGATCGCGGGTTTACAGCAACATTCTGCGCTACGGATGTTGTAGGTTTGCCTCCCCTAAAACTGACAAGCCGTGATATAGGCCTAAAATATCGAAAACTGCTCTATATCAGCTTCTCTAAATTGCCATTGTTTAAAGCCATTTCAATAATACGGTTTTGTGTTCAAGAAAACGTTCATTAACGAAGTACAACAATATCGACGTTCCATTCTAGACCAATAACGAAAAATGAAAACAAAACAAAACAGTTGTATAATTTTAAATAAATAAATTTCCAAGCTAGGCAAAAAGCGTAACACTCGGCCAGCATGGTTCTACCGCTAGTTAACGCACAGGAACTTGTCACAAATATTGGTTTCAGAATACTAGTAGTCTAGTATTCTGAAACCAATATTTGTGACAAGTGCATGTGGTTAACGTAGTGACATGGCGCTCTGATTAGGCATACTGTTAGCAAAGCATGGCAGGATACTTTCTTGTTTCCAGATGTGGCGACGGGGTGGTATTCGACAGGAACAACGGCTTTATTACCTCTGGCCTCGCCATGTCCAGTCCGTACTTCCGCGCGTTCGTAATGGCTGGGGACGCCGTCATACAGTTCGACTGCAACTTCACACTGTGCAACAACACCTGCGATGGGGTACGATATTTACAAAGTAATGTGACGTAATACCCAGAAATGCTGGCGTATGGTAGATACACGCTATAAATAGCGCTTTTGATACACACATTAGTATAGTACCAGGAAAATGTATAAGTTGCAAACTATTTTTGTTCTCTCTCTTAATTTTCAGAGTTCTTGTGATAATGAGATTCGACAAATCCGAGCAACAGGTGAGTTCGTGTTACCTTTCTGACGCGATATTGATAGGATGCACTGACTGTAGAGTGGCAATGCAGTTATCATCCTTGGTCTTGTC
>JAVCKX010124171.1:0-10976 GCA_034780695.1 Lepetodrilus gordensis
CCCTTCCCCTCATCATCCCCCCCCCCCCCCCTCCTTCCCAACTTGCTTTTCCTCTCACCTACCTGCAGAATGTATGAATCTAAATGCATGAGTTCTTTTCTGAGTTGTATAATCACAGATTGATAGTGTACATGATTCATCAAAAGGAAGATTGTAATCAGGTGTATGTCCCACGTTGTCGCCCCAATAGCATCTCCAGCTTTACCATAGAAAGAAATGTTCTAATGTATTACTTGCTTCATCTGTCCGCGAAAGTGTGATAGCCCACTTCTAAAGAGTCGAGATTTAACTATTATTTAAAATCTTATTAATAAGACTGCCATTGGTATTTCATATATGAATAAAAATTGGGTTTTCTCATCAGTCAAATATGTCGGAAATTTCATTGAACCAAATTTATGCATGGAGAAACAATGAATTGCTTGTTTTATTACAATGTAATTTATAAACTTGCGAGTCCATCCTCGTTGCCAGACTGGCTGCGTTCTAGTTTCTAGCTTCAGTAGACCCTCGCAGTGTTTAACCCTCTCACTCCTGGAGGGGGCTGGTGGAAGCAGCAGCAGCCAGTTGTGAAGCCAGCAGAGAGAGGGTTTAACTGGTGTGCTGGACCACACAATGTCTTCGATACTAACACTGTTGCCACTTGTGATCACAACCACGATACTTTATTTATAAAACAATTATGGTAGTTTCTTCAATGTAATTCTTGAAGGAAAGGATATGGAACGGAAAAGAAGAAGAAATAATGATTTGGGAAGCGTTTATTTTAACCACGGGCCAGTTGCACAACTATATCACTGCGCTATTATTGTAAGTGTGTGTAAAACAGTACTACAAACATGTTTCGTTCTACTTCCTGGTATGCGGGCGATGGAATTGTAAGTAGCCTAGCAACGAGGATGCTCCTGTTTGTGCAGTGGAGGTCCTCCTGCCTGACAACTCGTAACTGCCCGTGTTTACCCTACATCTATAGTTGGTTTGCATATGTCTTTTTGTTAATACAAGCTGTGTTTAATACTTCTTTATTAACTAGATCATGAATGAATAAATCTTTTTCATACCGTCTTCCATTGTTCCTAGTGGTGTGCCTGATGCTAGGCTGTGTTCTGTGCCATGCACACATACTGCATGTGATGTTAGGTATAATGAACCGGGTAAGTCCAGGGCTTCACCCTATTTACCCTGCCACAAATTGCCCGTATAATACCAGTATAATATTATGACAGATTACTAAACACAATCATTACAATTTACATATTACAGAGCACCAGATAAACCAGTAGTTACTACTCCAAATATCATTCGCAATAAACTTGCAAAGGTCTGTGCATGCTTGAACTTACAAGTTTAATACAAACGACAAAAATTTACCTTCCTATGCACTGAACATCCGGTAAACTATGAAACATTTTCTTATTTTAAACTTTCAAAATAAGGCTATTTCCCAAAGCGTTGCTTCTAAAAATATTTTGGAAAAACGGACCAGAAAATTGCACGGCTTTGAACGTGTACATCTAAGTATTTGGCTGTTCTAAATGATTTAACTTTTACTTTAAATGTATCATTAACTGTATGTTGTAAAAGAAAATTAAGTATTTGTACAGATTTTACCCCACAAACGGTTGTCATGGAAACACCCATCTGGTTGAAATTACAATATTATAAAATATATGTCAATTTTGAACGGGTCTATAAAAAGTTCCAGGAATTTCTCAGGAGAGTGAATTATATGATGAATTAGGATTTCAATAGCTGAAATAATTTCACCATTAAAGGCATACTATCAGTTAATAGACATGTATAATTGGAAAAACTATTTTCGACTAATTACGCTTGATTTATCCATCCAAAAGTTATTTATCCCCCAGCACTCGATAGTTATAAAACAAATCATATTTTATATTAAATAGGGTACGTTCCGCTATTTATCTTGTCTAAAGATGTTCTAAGAACGAATCTCCGAGCAAACAAGAGTTATGTCCCTTTGCATGATCTCTAAAGAGCCGTTGGCCGTATTTGATTTAAACCCGACTCTTTGAGTCGCAGAGGGATTGCAGTGAAGATTTGTCAAACGCACAAGCTTTTTGGAAGTACAAACATGATTTTATGTATGTCAAGTGAATGTACTTTGCAGTTATAGCTAAGAACTAGTCCAAAACAACCATAAATCTGATATTATGCCTTTAAAGATTTCAAGGTCAATATTTGAAAGTCGATGTCATTCCAAAGAAATGATAATTGAAAAAGATTAACTGATTAAATACATTACAGTGAGATAATAACTAGAATTGTGAGTGGATATTCAGCATTTAATTTGAAAACACTAGTATTATCCCAGAAACGGTTGCCGTAGAAACCCATCGTTCCTAAAAATATATGTAAATGTATATCAATTTTGAATGGTTCTAAAAAAAGATACCCACAGTTCTCATGAATATGAAGTACATGTGTATATACTGGCATAGTACAAGGGTAACTTAAAGAAATAAAAGACTAAGAATTTTTTATTTTTGCAAAATTATTGCAGTTTAAAGGCATATCACAGATAGTTCATGGTTGTTTTGGACTAGTTCTTAGCTATAACTGCAAAGTACATTCACTTGACATATATAAAATCATGTTGTACTTCCAAAAAGCTTTCCACCGCTGTGTGTTTGACAAATCTTCACTGCAATCCTTCTGCGAGTCTGGTTTAAATCAAACAGCCAACGGCTCTTTAGAGATCATGCAAAGGGACATAACTCTGTTTTCTCCCACTCTTGTGCTCAGAACAGAGATGATTCAATGACAAGATAAATAGCTGAACGTTCCCCTATTTAATATAAAATATTATTTGTTTTATAACTAGTACATCACTAAATAACGTTTGGGTGGATAAATCAAGCGTAATTAGTCTCAGATCGAAATTCGTTTGTCCGATTATATAGATTAATACACGAGCTAGTGTGACATTGATTTCACGACACTCGTTCCTCCAAAGTTGATATTTTGTTTTTAAAACGTAAAAACAAAATGGCCACCAAAATAATGGAAATACCATGCAATACACAAGTAAAGTTGGCAAACACATTTTTCTAATGTAATTTAATGCAAAATATAAAAAAAATTCTAAGCTGAAATTATTGCTTTTAAACGATAAAAGTTGAATGAAAAACAAGATGGCTGCCAGAATAATGGCGGAAAATCGTGTTTTATGAGGGAACGTTGGCAAAACAGTTTTGTAATATTATTTTATGAAACTACTCAATATTGCTGGTGTTGGCAAGTTCATATTGTTTTAAGCCATACAAATTAGTTGTTTTAATATCAAAATGGCCGCCAAAATAGTGTAGACGGATACAGTTGATACAATGGCAGTATGTAGACGGGTACAGTTGATACAATGGAAGTTCTGTAGTATGTAGACCTGTATGGTTCATCAATTGTCCACGTAGGTTGTGTAGGGCCCTGCTATACAAAACTAGCATAATCGTATCTACCTATATTACTATGTTAGGTAAGGTTACCTTGAGAGTTCCGTTGTTTCTTACGGGATGTCCCAGAATATAATTCCTTAAAGCTCTCATATCTACTAGGAGGCCAAATGCTTACACTCTCCTAGAAATGTTATACATGGCATTTATATTGTGAGAGCGCTATGATCTCGGTAGATATACGAGCTTCGAGAAACGGTAACCAATGTTGTAAGAATGAATATGACTTTAACAACGTGACAGTGACAATTCTGATACAACAACGGCAGTCTTTAACCCTAATAACGATGGCAGCCTTAACCCTAATGGTGGACTACACGTAAGTATGTATATTTGTGTGTACACTGTAAATGTGTAAATGTTAAATCGTCATCCATTGCTGTCCTGTGTAACATTTACGAGACAATCGTGACTGTAGTTCGTTGTAGTCCAGGGTATCGTTTCTCGAAGCTCTCAGGGAGACAGCGCTCTCTTAAAGCATGTATTAGCTTAGCTATCGGCAAAGAGAGTGCTATGTTCCCTTAGCTGCTAAGAGAGCTTCGAGAAACGATACTCTGAAATCTAGACAGAGAGGGGTACCTTCTGGAGGTAAATACAGCATACATTATATGATTTTCAGTTTGAATTAATTTATGCTGCATTTCACGATCTTCAAAGGCGTGTTCAATAACATAATTGCAACCTTCTAACTACTATATACTAGTAATTGTAAAGCGTTTCCAGCCCCTCTATCACACACCGTAGAACTCGTGCCGAAATCTTCTCAATATGAATGCTTTTTGGCTTATGCAGTTATGTTATTCAATAGGAAGTACATGGCCGAAAGGCAATCTAATTTCAGAGCGATAGTACCAACTATAACTAGAATATGTCTGACATTGTTGTAAATTGACAACAAAGCCGACTGTACACTTTAAGGGAGTTGCGTATTCAGTATCCACTGTACTGGTAATCGTGTTGCTATTGTACTGGTAGTCGACAGTGTGAATACAGGTAACACGTGATACTCAGTTGATATTTAGATGTATACCAACCAAAACAGGTCGGAAGCACATGCAAACTATAAATTATGTAATGATATTTTATTGATGTAGTTTCAGTGATGAAAACAGAAGCAGTCGGCGAATCACTTGTTTCGTTCTGCAAGTCGGATATATCTATCAGTAATCTACGAACGATTAGAACTACTAAAGATATGTTCATTTGTGACGGTTGTGTATTCGAAATATGGACTTAAAGGCATAATATTACAGTTGATAAACCTGTATAATGGATAAACGAATTTCGATCTGAGACTAATTACGCTTGATTTATCCACCCCAAAGTTGTTATTTAATATTTACTGATGTACTTAGTCTCCAGTACTCAATAGTTATAAAAAATTAATGTGTTATATGAATATAGGGAACGTTCCGCTATTTATCTTGTCTTTGATGCATCAACTG
Organism: Lepetodrilus gordensis; assembly: GCA_034780695.1. Taxonomy (NCBI): domain Eukaryota; kingdom Metazoa; phylum Mollusca; class Gastropoda; order Lepetellida; family Lepetodrilidae; genus Lepetodrilus; species Lepetodrilus gordensis. The sequence continues at coordinate 4,919 of JAVCKX010124171.1, forward strand.
AACTATGAAAGAATTGCGGGAAAACGTTAGATGTGCGTATTATATGTTTACGTCGTACCACTGAGTTATGTCCCCTTGCATTGACATAACGAAGCAAATAACAATACGACCATATTCAGGTTGTCTATCAGTAGACTACTGGGAGTTGCACTAGATATGTGTCTACCAAACAGCGGTTGAAAGGTTTTTGGAATATATGTCAAGTGAATTTATTTTGCAGTTGTAGCTAAGAACTAGTCCAAAACAAACATAAATATCTGTGATAGTATGCCTTTAAAGTAAACTCCACTCTGAAAGCAAGCATAGGAACAACTGGAAATTCAATTGCTCATCATGCAGATTTTTATTTTATCAAGTTTGGAATTTTAGAGCTCGAGTTATGGCTGGAATCATCGGAAATTTAAATTACCGTATTGATTATTGTTATGACATGACAATTTAAGTGAAGATTTCTTGTAAAAATCTATGGTTGCGTATTTTGGCCTTGGTTGACAGTAGCAGTGCATACAAACTACCAGTACAGTACACAAATATTCATTTAAAACTACCAGTACAGTCGCGTCGCGACTATCATACAACCGTACAGTGTGTATTATAGGTGATATTTACTAAATATGATACTTATAGTAACTGATCAACGTGGCGTTGGTATTCTTTATAGCACAATATCTATAGCTAGCTCTGTCGAAATACAGATACAACTGATAAACGTAGCAAAATCGGTAAAAATATGCGCATGATAGAAGCCGCATTTCAATGAACCAATTATGTTGACCAATATACTAGTAAGACCATCGATGAATCCAAATATGTACTAGACTGTCTTTAACATTTAATGGACAGCAAAAACATGTCGATATATGTTATATTTATGTTACATTTACCTCCAGAAGGTACCTCTTTCTCCCGGCTGACTGTACGACAGACAGATGGGAGTCGCTTGGTGCAACTTCCGTGTTGGTGTGTACAGGGGTTCCCTACGGTGTATATGCGAATTATACGAGGCCGGTATATGCGAGGTCTACTGTATATCGACATTTGTTAAACCTTCGCAGAGGAAAATGTTATGCTGCCGAAAGAGAACACATGTTCCACCGCGAAGGATGTCGTTACGTATACGCTAGATTCGGAAACATGGCTCCTGGTTGCACGAAGTAGTCGTACTGTACATAGTTTGGGCATAAGCCAGGGCGTACGCCTTGCTTTACATAGCAGGCAGCGACGCCCGGACCACCACGGCACGACCCTGTAGTCTATACTTTTAACGTCACAACTGACTTGTCTGCTTGTTTCAGGTGGAACTGGCGCTGTGGGACACGGCGGGACAAGAGGACTACGACCGACTACGACCGCTGTCCTACCCAGACACCGACGTCATCCTCATGTGCTTCTCCATCGACAGCCCCGACAGTCTGGAGAACATCCCCGAGAAGTGGACACCGGAAGTCCGCCATTTCTGCCCCAACGTCCCCATCATCCTGGTGGGCAACAAGAAGGACCTGCGCCATGACGAGAACACGAAGCGGGAGCTAATGAAAATGAAGCAGGAGCCGGTGCGACCGGAAGAGGGACGTGCGCAGGCCGAGAAAATCAACGCATACGCCTATCTGGAATGTTCCGCCAAGACTAAGGAGGGGGTACGAGAAGTGTTTGAAACAGCCACAAGGGCTGCGCTTCAAGTACGGAAGAAAAAAAAGGGCGGATGTATACTATTGTGAGAACTTACCTCACCAACCCCTTGGACGCTTGTTCTTTGCCATTTCTACATTCTTGGTGCTTTGTTGATGTAACATGATAATGATGCTGATAGGGTGACAGTGTATAATCACGTGACCTGTTTGATAAAGACAATAACATTAACACTATGCAGCGAACATTCGCACTTTTATTTCTTTTAACTAAAGTTTTGTAAACTATAGTAAATCAAATGCCATGTGCCTTTTCTTTCGTTCCTCTAAAATTGGCATCATTCCAGCGTCACTATGGTATACAAACGTTGTCATATGTACCGTTTAAATTGATATTACATATGGTTCCTTAGCGATGTTTTGTGAGTTAAATAAGCAGAATAATGTGGATACGTGCATGCTTCATGTCAATGGTATATGTATAAAATGCGAATGGTTATCATCACGTCACTGAGAATAACATTACTTCTTCCAAGTCAATGAAGTCTACGATACTTTAACGTGTGTGAGTATTGTCTATAGAATATGTATGTGTAAACCATCCTTTGGTTAGCCAGAAACGCACGCACAAACACACACACGCGCGCGCGTACACGCACGCATGCACACACACACACACACACACACACATAGAGAGAGAGACCTCCACCGATATGTTTTCAAAGTAGTATTGTCTGTCTTCTCCGTTTGTTAGTTAACCATCCTCATGAACGTCCGGGTCACGTGCTTATTGGTAAATATCTGCGATGCACATCAACATGCGCTTAGCTTACCATACATTGACACGCGACACTGACCGACCAGACTAGGAACTGGACTTCATGCGTGTTGATAAAAGCAAAATAATTGCCAGACGTTTTGCGTCAATCTATAAGCCTCTGTTTAAACCTCTCCCTGCTGAATTAGGCAATAGGGCATCTCCGCGGTTGCTTTCAGCATGGAGAGAGTTAATCCTCTCCCTACTGGATTAGGCACTGCACAGATGTTTTAGGCACATCCGGTTGCCTTCAGCATGGAGAAGAAGATACTGAAGTTTTGGTTACAGTCTCATTTAACCCTCTCCATGATAAACGCAATCGGAGATGTTCTAAAGAGCTGTACTTGTCCCTAACCCAGCAGTGAGAAGGTTACGGTAGAAATAACTATGACTGACTGGTATTTCCGAAATGGGCCTTCAGTTGACAAACTCGACCTATACCGTATTCATGTTCACGTTACTGGTACGCACGCCTAACATCAAATACTAGACCTATATTACATAAAACTGGAGAGCATGTTGCTAGCTCGAGATTCCTCCAGCCTTCCCCGCTGACCATATGACTCTGAGATTTTGTCGTATGGTGGGTATGGTGGGTGGTGGGTATGGTGGGTGGTGGGTATGGTGAGAGGGGAAGGCTAGACGAATCCCAAGCCAACACAGGCCTTGGCGCCAGCATTTCTGAACAAATAACCGCACAAATAACTGTGCAACCAAGCAACAAACCAGTAAACAGATGATAAAGGGCTAGACGTCTACACTACTTGGATTTTGACGGACGACATATCGCGACGAATAGCCGCAAAATAAATATTGGAAATGTAGGTGTGTTTTAAAAAAAATAAAAAATAATAATAATCACTGTAGGTCGTAAATCTATGCACGCTGGATAGGAATTAACGCAAGACGAACGAATTGACGTGATAAGCCTATAGCTAAACATAATACGCGAGATTCGATCACAGTGTAGCCCGTAAATGCTGGTTTTTCATTATCACTAAGATCTATTAACTCAAATTCTGTCGATTTGGTCAGCAGTTCCTCGTTATAACCTTCTGACACCCTTGTGTTGACGTATATTCTTGAAATTGATTCACATGATTATTTTATTTTATGTTTTAGGGGATTAAACAAATCTGTTTTACATAAATCGTCTAATCTCGTGGTATGGTACGCACTATAGTAGGCCTACATGGTATCACGTGTTCAATAGTAAATTGGAGACAATTGCATGTGATGTCGATATACGCAATGTCAGATGCTTCTGCGTGTAGGCCTACATAGCAGCCGTATGCCGACCTGTATTACAAATATAGGCATACTTATGCTTTTCCTCCCATTACAAAACGCGGAAATCGATCTAACATGCCAAATCATTCACAAATGTACATGACGGGTTCTATTTTACAACGTTTAAGTCAATGTCTCTTTTCAGCGTTCTGCGCACCGGGGAATGATGTATATTTCACACATACAGATATGCAAATAGCTAAAGTTTACCTCGATATTCAGCCCTACGATCTCCTTAATGTATTGAATATGCAGTATAATTTGCATTAATTAATGCTTGTAAGATAGCATAGTAGTTAAACAGAAGTGCAACCACTGGCATTTAACAATGGATTGTCGAAAATAGAAAATGCTAATAGAACATCAGATTTGCATAACTACCAGCCCTAAACATGCATAAAAAGACGATGCAGTTGTAAAGCCATGACTGTGTTCCACAGAGCGATCGCAGCACTACGGTATCACAATATAAAATGTATAGGATTTAAGACTGTCGTAGCGCTAAGATTCAGGCAGACCTGAGTAATGCATTACGGACCATATCAAACTTCCAGCGTCTCCACTATCATACCCCAGCTTCCCCTGTTTATACTATACTAGCATTCTACCTATAAATAGATCTATTATCATTAAGCCTAATTGCATTCCTCTACAGTTAGTGTTTTTTTAATATTTTTTAATACGGTTGTGTATAATTTCTTTTGATTATAATAATCGTTATCAGCTGTTACGGATTCTTTAACATAACTTCTCAAACATTAGGCTTTGTCACAGACGTTTTGTGGCATTTATTTTTCAATCTTATTTTTGTTTATTATTGTTTACATATTTGGATAAAAGGAGACTTCCAAAGTGTGAAACATTTTATTCTTTTAATAAAACACATTATTGCCATTAATTGGCATTAAACATTTTTGACAAAGACTACCCTAACATTAAATATGAGGAGTGACGATGTTATTAAATTGTGAATTATTCATTAATACAGAATTTATGTTTGGTAAACTATAATTGCATTTATTCATTTGGAAATATGACTAGCGTTAATCGTGTTATAGACTTGCATATATTTCACGTTCTTCAGCTGTGTTTCCATTAGTGCGACCGCGCTCCGGCTGCGGTGCAGGTAACAATAGGATACAAGTAATTTCACTCCAGGGGCGGGGTGGCATGCGGACCCGAATACGGCTGCGTGCGTTGTTGTTTTGTTGTTGTTGTTGTTTTTTGTAGTGAAGTTACCTTTCTTACACGATGTTGATAGGATGCGCTATCTGTACCGTGGCAATGCAGTTAACAACCGTTGTCTGTGCTCGCAGGTTTACTGCAACATTCAGCACTACGGATGTTGCGGGTTTCCTCCTGCCCTAAACTGACACGTCGTGATGTAAGTGAAACAATCTTTAAAGCGACTCTAAACCCCAATTCAGAAAGAAGAAGAAAACAACAAAACAAACGTGCATCCAATTTGTTACCCGCCCAGCAGCTGTGTTAATGGAAATACAGCTTTCGTCAATTTGATTTAGACGATTGTCTGTATCACGTTACGTAAATGGTATCACGTGACTTTTAGACCCGTATACATGTACATGTACAAGTATATCATTCGACTTGCATGATTTGAAATGTCGCGGCATGTCATTCTGCAGTTACATTAATTCAGTGTGCATTTTGGTGTTTACTGTATTTATCAGACCTTTGTCTCTTCGGTGTTTGGTTATAAATATACATGACTGTAAATAGATTGTCGTTATTGAATATTCAGAATAGCTATGGTTTTGTAGGCCAATGATTAGGTAAGATTATTTTGTAGACTATCGTTTGTTTGTTTGTTTGTTTAATGATCCGTCTGTCTGTCAACGGCAAAATCATCATCATATTTGTTTTACCCGTCTTTCTCCTATGTATTGTAATAATAAAGTAATTTAAACACGTTCACATGGTCACAGGTCTTCTATTTCCTGGAGAAGTAGGGCTGAAGAAAGTTCACAATTTTGCTACTGACAGACTTGGCACAGATGGTGAAACAGATTTTCATGATCCTCTGTAAGCATTGGACTGAAAACATTTGCGTCATTCACTACACAGTCAATGCAACCACAGCTGTATTTGCACAATGTCACGTGACAGTTTATGGCGGCAGTCGGAGATGTCAATGTTCCAGTGGTAGCAAGCTGTACCATTTTATAATTGGTCACATCTGCTTCTATTTATATCAACTTGCTGGTATAGTTAACCATGTGCATATTCTTAAAGGCATAATATCACAGTTGATAAACATGTATAATCGGACAAACGAATTTCGATCTGAGACTAATTACGCTTG
>JAVCKX010124193.1:0-10975 GCA_034780695.1 Lepetodrilus gordensis
ATGATAACACCGCTAGGCTTTGTTTACCCACATATGCAAATTTTCCAAGATGGCAGCGGAACTGTATTTAGGTGTATAAGTTAAAACTTAAGTTAGCGCTAGCTAGAGTTATCTTCTCTTGATATCGAAAGAGACGAAAATCTGAATAAATCAAGTATTTTACGCGTTATCGAGGTAGGCGATTTATATATTTTTAAAAATATATATATTTTTTTTGGTTTATAGAATATATTTTAAATAAAACTACAATAAGAAAAATAAAATAAAACCACAATAAGAAAAAAATATATAAACAAAATATACATATATATTTAATAAAATAATGGCCTGATTCAAGTGCCTGTGGGCAGATCAACTGTGTATACTGACAGTTAAAAATACACAGTATCAGGATTAAAGCACACCCCTAGATTTATGAAACGCCACCGCTCGCACGGAGTGAGGGGTCGACTTTTCGGAGGCAGAGATTGCTACCTTTGTTAATTCTAATATTTCAGAATCCAATATTTGTGACAAGCGCCTGTGGTTTGAACACAATTTAAAACGTTTATTATCATTGTTATCAGACTCGGTGCGACATCCGTCGAATGAAAATACTGTTGAGAAAAAAACAGACATTAAACTGCTATACTACTGTACTGTATACGTAAATACGTTCACATTTCATTAGTAATATGTTGACTGTATCACATCCAATGTCATAGTAGGTGTTGGCGACGTCTTGTATGTGTAATGCTTCATGTGACGAAAATAAAGTAACAAACACCTCTCTTAAAAATAATAATCACATATTTACTCCAAGGCCGCTGGTGGCTTCATGACACGACTATCAAGTATCTAATTATTCTTGTATTTATTTATCATGGTTCCCACATAAGAAACAATGTTGTCTAACGTAGCCTTATCTGCAAGACTTGGCCGTAGACTATAGCATTGCTGAGGACGAAGCTAACAATTACCGTATTAGCTCTATGTCTCGTTCGTACAGGAGACCCCATCAATCTCAGTTTCAAATTCAGTGTATAACTATCATGGCTATTTATTTTCCCTATGCAGTTTTCAGATTCGAGAAATCAGATACATCACCTTGGAAACAATGTGCCAAGTAATTACTGCAAGCGTTGAGTCTCATTCACCTTTAGCTTTGACTTCCAAGTAAGCTGTAATGTCTTGTTTATTGCCTCAGACAGAATGATAATTCCAATTCACCTTCAGCTTCAATCAGATAGACAATCTCAAATTTTGCCATCAGGTAAGCGGTCGTAAAATATATATTATTTTCCTTTTCTGGTTTGCATCCATTAACTGGTAGCATTAATGAATTATCTAGGTTTACTGCAACACTCAGTGCTACGGATGTTGCGGGTTTCCCCCTGTCCTAAACTGACAAGCCGTGATATATGTGAAATAATCTTGAAAGTAGCTCTAAACCCCAATTTAAAAAAAAAGTAATAAATAAATACATATATGCATTAACACGAATGTTGCCACCAGCTCGACAGCTGTATATTAATATTTCAATTAAGATATAAACTAAAGCATAAGCATCGATTTTGTTTACAACAAAACAAAGCCAACGACTCGAAGTTTAGTGTGTTGCATCTGCGGTATGCATGAACCTGGCGTCCGTGTGTCGAGATCTACCGGTACGTGTACATCTGCAGTTTGATTAAAACATATATATTTAAATATATTATCAATAATCAGTTGTCAGATGGGCTGAGGAACCACGTAATATGTTGTATAGTTCAATACGAACAATGATAGTATGATGCATATTAACTAATGATACTACTTGTTATGATCGATGGTGCAAGGTAAAACTGAAGAAAATAAAGCACTGTGAAGCGCCCCATAAATATATATGTCTACTTTAATATGGGGCGTAACTCTTTTATGCCTGGACTGTATAGATCGAGTACATTACTTATTATTGCTAAGAATGTTTGCTATTATTATATTGACATTAGGTAATTGAACACACTTATATCGACCCATTTATACATTCGCTAATCATATCAATGAGAGATTTAATCAAATTTGTTTTATAAGATTTATAAACGATTATATACAGGTACTGCATTAACTAAGACAGTATTTGGCCTGCAAACATTGTCTGCAGTTTGCTCTTTCTGGGGGACAGTATTCATTATGTCCACTGTTTAGATCAATCACATACTAGTACTCGATTAACATTGTATTATTATGATTGTTTCTATTTCATTGTACATGTGCATGCTCCTGTTTAATCAGCTCAGCAAAGACGCATCTGTGTGCTACAACTGTTCTTATCTGAATTAACTATATAGTCAGATGGAAGCATGCACATCTAGATCTGTACGTTCATTATTGTAATATATTAGTCTGGTAATGATAGCTGTTGGTATCTACAGCAGGTGCACCTCCCTCAAGAGTATACAACAATGTGATATCACGGTGCTAGCTAAATATTTACATCTTTGTCTACCAATCAAATGAAACAAGTTTGTCATTCTGCACTTCCCATGACTCCTAATTACGCCAGTGTAGTGGTACAATGTGCACGTGTCTCGTCCTGATGTGCTGTATTATCGCATGATTGATAATGTCGACACAATGCACAGATTGCGTGCATACTTCCACAATTCCAGGAAGACATATGTTTATCAAACATACCGTCCATGTTGGAATGAGGAAGGGCAGTTCTAAGTCAATGTCCGCTTAAATATGTTTAGCTCTATAGATGCTGTGTAAGCCTGTGCACCATGGACGCGACTGCATTACCATATGCTGCAACATTTCACTGCGTATTGCCCCCCTTGTTGTTACCCCTAAGCACCGCGTAATGCATATAGTGCTGTCATTGGTATCTGCTGAACAAATGTTTGTACACACTTGCCTGTCATTCACCCGGGCACCGTACCGCGATCACCTCACAAGGTCTTGCAGGTGGAACCGTCACACAGATGCACGTGCAGGTGGAAGTGTCACATTGGCATCTGTACGTAGAACTAGGACACACAAGCACGTGCAGATCATGGAACTGTCGCACACAGGCATGATCAGATGAAAGTGTCACACAAACACGTGTAACAAACACTCACGAACAAGTGCACAGGGAACTGACACGTGTACACACGCACGTGCAGATGTAACACTAACACGTGCAGCACATGCAGATGGAAATGTCACACAAACACCGATGGATCCTAACTGCAATCCTCACACATTTGGTCTTCAAGAAGATGAGATATACGCATTGTATTCCGTCGTAAAGCCATACATTTCAAAGTTAGTTAATAACCCTTTCAAGTAAAACGAAGTGAATGACTGCACGTTGGTTATAACTATCATGGCTATTTATTTTCCCTATGCAGTTTTCAGATTCGAGAAATCAGATACATCACCTTGGAAACAATGTGCCAAGTAATTACTGCAAGCGTTGAGTCTCATTCACCTTTAGCTTTGACTTCCAAGTAAGCTGTAATGTCTTGTTTATTGCCTCAGACAGAATGATAATTCCAATTCACCTTCAGCTTCAATCAGATAGACAATCTCAAATTTTGCCATCAGGTAAGCGGTCGTAAAATATATATTATTTTCCTTTTCTGGTTTGCATCCATTAACTGGTAGCATTAATGAATTATCTAGGTTTACTGCAACACTCAGTGCTACGGATGTTGCGGGTTTCCCCCTGTCCTAAACTGACAAGCCGTGATATATGTGAAATAATCTTGAAAGTAGCTCTAAACCCCAATTTAAAAAAAAAGTAATAAATAAATACATATATGCATTAACACGAATGTTGCCACCAGCTCGACAGCTGTATATTAATATTTCAATTAAGATATAAACTAAAGCATAAGCATCGATTTTGTTTACAACAAAACAAAGCCAACGACTCGAAGTTTAGTGTGTTGCATCTGCGGTATGCATGAACCTGGCGTCCGTGTGTCGAGATCTACCGGTACGTGTACATCTGCAGTTTGATTAAAACATATATATTTAAATATATTATCAATAATCAGTTGTCAGATGGGCTGAGGAACCACGTAATATGTTGTATAGTTCAATACGAACAATGATAGTATGATGCATATTAACTAATGATACTACTTGTTATGATCGATGGTGCAAGGTAAAACTGAAGAAAATAAAGCACTGTGAAGCGCCCCATAAATATATATGTCTACTTTAATATGGGGCGTAACTCTTTTATGCCTGGACTGTATAGATCGAGTACATTACTTATTATTGCTAAGAATGTTTGCTATTATTATATTGACATTAGGTAATTGAACACACTTATATCGACCCATTTATACATTCGCTAATCATATCAATGAGAGATTTAATCAAATTTGTTTTATAAGATTTATAAACGATTATATACAGGTACTGCATTAACTAAGACAGTATTTGGCCTGCAAACATTGTCTGCAGTTTGCTCTTTCTGGGGGACAGTATTCATTATGTCCACTGTTTAGATCAATCACATACTAGTACTCGATTAACATTGTATTATTATGATTGTTTCTATTTCATTGTACATGTGCATGCTCCTGTTTAATCAGCTCAGCAAAGACGCATCTGTGTGCTACAACTGTTCTTATCTGAATTAACTATATAGTCAGATGGAAGCATGCACATCTAGATCTGTACGTTCATTATTGTAATATATTAGTCTGGTAATGATAGCTGTTGGTATCTACAGCAGGTGCACCTCCCTCAAGAGTATACAACAATGTGATATCACGGTGCTAGCTAAATATTTACATCTTTGTCTACCAATCAAATGAAACAAGTTTGTCATTCTGCACTTCCCATGACTCCTAATTACGCCAGTGTAGTGGTACAATGTGCACGTGTCTCGTCCTGATGTGCTGTATTATCGCATGATTGATAATGTCGACACAATGCACAGATTGCGTGCATACTTCCACAATTCCAGGAAGACATATGTTTATCAAACATACCGTCCATGTTGGAATGAGGAAGGGCAGTTCTAAGTCAATGTCCGCTTAAATATGTTTAGCTCTATAGATGCTGTGTAAGCCTGTGCACCATGGACGCGACTGCATTACCATATGCTGCAACATTTCACTGCGTATTGCCCCCCTTGTTGTTACCCCTAAGCACCGCGTAATGCATATAGTGCTGTCATTGGTATCTGCTGAACAAATGTTTGTACACACTTGCCTGTCATTCACCCGGGCACCGTACCGCGATCACCTCACAAGGTCTTGCAGGTGGAACCGTCACACAGATGCACGTGCAGGTGGAAGTGTCACATTGGCATCTGTACGTAGAACTAGGACACACAAGCACGTGCAGATCATGGAACTGTCGCACACAGGCATGATCAGATGAAAGTGTCACACAAACACGTGTAACAAACACTCACGAACAAGTGCACAGGGAACTGACACGTGTACACACGCACGTGCAGATGTAACACTAACACGTGCAGCACATGCAGATGGAAATGTCACACAAACACCGATGGATCCTAACTGCAATCCTCACACATTTGGTCTTCAAGAAGATGAGATATACGCATTGTATTCCGTCGTAAAGCCATACATTTCAAAGTTAGTTAATAACCCTTTCAAGTAAAACGAAGTGAATGACTGCACGTTGGTTATTACAAGACGAATGGTTATTACCATCTGCACCTCAGAAGAAAAACAAAGCTGAATAATAATCTAAATATAAATGCAACTATACATTTAACCTTCTCTTTATCAGCCTGAGTGTTGTAGTAATACATCGAGCAGTTGAAACATTGTACAGGAATACAAATTTATATTCTATTTAAAAGCATTCTCGAGCAGCCCCGCTTCCAATTCCACAGGCAATATAATTACAGGTAAGTCTTTGATGTAAGTGAGAACAAGGTCTGCTGGTGAAGAGCCAGCCAACAAGGTCTCCAGAATTGAGATAACACCACCAGTGCGCGAGAAGTGCTGATAAACTGTATTAAAATCTATACAGGCGTGTCCGCCAACAGTTGTTCCAGCGGCGGAGGATCCCTAAATCATATTACACGCTGTATATCTGCGGTTTGTAAAACAATGTGGAACAACCGGCCGTGGAGCTAAATAAAGCCGCATCGTAATAAGCGATGATCCCGCAGTGCGATTAGACGAATTGGAATGATTAATGGAAATGCGATACCGAACGGCAGCGGTTATGAAACACCCCACTGATAGGAAGCTGCTGTGGGATGATCGCCGTAGCGGAGATGTCAAGGAACATACAGCACCAAAGAGGATAGACGGCTTCACACCGGAAGGAAGTGAGGGATTTATAGGATGGGTCGCGATTCCAAATACCTGTTGGTTTATTCACCATGCTCACAGTGGAGAAGACGTCCCTGACGGAGTACCAGTCTGCTCCTAGGATTGTCGCTTGTGATTTATATTTCAGTATGATGTCATTGATCCTTCTCCAAAATAAACTCTTCAACATATGTACAGCCTTCTTTTCAATTCAAACGGCGCCGTATGTTATAACTAGCCCAATTTCTTATAGCTATGTCAAGCGCGTAGCGTTCAGTTTTTCTTATGCCAGTTTGTGTAGCCAAATATTGCATATACTGTATACTTATGTTTCATGAACGGGTATCGGTAGTCTGGATGTAAATCAACGAATGAATCGTCTACTGTTTTAGTTAAGCCATGGCCATGATATATGCCCGATAGTAGACGTCACCTTCGTGAAACGTTGGCAAGGTGACTAAGTAAGTTTGTACTCTATACGGATCTATAATGGTTCACAGTTTGGGTGCAGGTTTTGCACAGTACAATAGAGAAGGTCACGCAATGAACAGTTCTGTAAACGTTGACATGGCTAAAGTAATGGTGTAGACCCACAAATAGTGGTAAGTGAGGGCAGGCTGGAATTCAGTGAAGAGTTTAACCTTTAACAGTTGGCTATAAACTGTGACATACATTTGTAATTGACAGTCATTGATGGGAAAGACGATACTGTTGCAAATATAGCATGCACATTTGTACATACATAGAAGCCGAATAATTGTTGAAACTAACGACAACAACACTTACGACAATACATGCCTATGTTATTACGTTACCATTGTGTACGGAGTCTACGGGCCTTGGATAAACTGCTATGGTTAAGAGGAATAAACTAGTATTGGGGAAAACGGAAGATTTTATTGATCATTAGTATATATAGGTATTGGTTGGTATGATGTCTAATGCGTGTGATGATAATATAATACTTATACATATGTGTGTTATACTTGCCGTAGCGTTTCTCCGGATACATTCAAATCATAGTGTGCATGCATCATGCACACAATCTATGGTGTGAACCTTTAGAAATAATCTATAATATAACCCCGCATTGGTTTCCCAGATGCTATTCTTGGTTGCTTCATTAATAATAAAGAATAATGTACGAGGGCATAGTCAGGTGACCCCAATTATTGGATCCAGGAAATTCATAACTGATACCAGCCATCTTAATTCTATAGCCCACCACATTACCGCCCGCGTGTGCTTCTCGCGATACAATTTCACAATGTTTATCCTGAATAGTTTTTCTTTGTGCCAATACGTAATTTAGCATGCACATCTGTTGATGGAGACAGTATACATATAGCTTATGGACATATCCCAACGCGGTGCTACTTCACAGCGCGGAGTAACACATTCGTGTGACGGTGAAGTTACGTGACTGAGTGGAAGGATACATCACACATACAGTAAACATGTGGGTGATAAGTCGTCATATCAGCTACCGACGTAAGCACTAAATCGTATTGGTATCAAATGGAAAAGGGTACAGGACAAACAGTATAAAGGAGATGGCATTAAATAAATAGGTTGGATACAATGTGAGGTTACAGCAAGACATCCTGTACACTGAGGTGGTCGTCCTGTGCCCAAGCCATATACATGGACAGTTTTAATACGTACCCAATGTAATACTTCCAGGACCACTGTATGCATTATCCACACAAGCATGACTTACCTGACTGATGCCTCATCATCATCATACTTTATCACAGTATAATCTTCATTATAGTTGTGTACTTTAGTTCAAGCAATGGTTCACATGACGAGCACCAAACATGGTGTATGCCGTGAGGCACTACATTATTATTATTATTATTATTATTATTATTATTATTATTATTATTATTATCATTGTTATTATTATTAAATGACAATTTTACCACATTTGATATACATCAACGAGTCAATTGTTCACTTTAATTTTAATTAACTATGTTAGGATAATGAATAATAACCTTTATAAACTTTCACCAAATATACATAAAAACCGCTAGTCTGTGCCAACTGTGCTAATGTTATCCAATGAGGTAAATATGACATTGAAATTGATCATGACAAGACGTGCATGTACAATCTGTCAAATTTAATTGAAAACGCAGGAAGACCTACTCTAGAATTGGTAATTAAATACCACTAAACAGACACTCAATGTTGCAAGGTATCCACACTACTTGAGAACAAAAACAGACTGTAGGAACACAACATGCTATACACATGGATTTGTTTAGACATTTCATACACGCTTTGGCATGTATAGTGCCTGTACATCGTCTGGTACCGTTCAATACATTGTTAGCTAGTTGCACTAATAATCATATATCTATATTGTAGTGTTCTACACATGGAAGGTAACCCCGTAACCCGGGCATGGATTCTAACTCGACTACTCTTGTGGTACTATATAGTAGCTATTCTGACTGAGTCCTTACTTTGACTGCGAGGTATAATACAGCTATTAGATAGTAGTGTAAATCATCTTCTCTGATTAAAACACTGGCTCGTATTATTGTTTATGGCTATGTTTGTATGTTAACATTATAGTTGATGTATGTTTGTATTAAAAGTTGTATATTAATTATAACATTAGCAGTTAAGCATGATTTCATGCTAGATTATAATATTATCTTGACAATGCTCCCTTATCTAAAACATTGATCTTGTTGAAATGCATGAATATATATTATTAGCAAGTCATTTACCATCCTCGAAAACCCAGGCCATTATAACTACACATATGTGACGGAGGTTAGTGTAGTCATTATGGCCTGGGTTTTCGTGGATTGTCCTTTACATGCACGCACGGTAGTACTATTGACTACACACTCACGACCTTGACCTGATTGCCATAATATTATTTGATTTCTGAATAAATAATTATCAGCATATGTGTGTATTATCTTAAGCATCCCAAACATGGCACTATGCACTATGCACAGTCACTATCATCATGCACATGTACTGTATGCACTCACGGTATCAGGTGAATGCACGGCTATGTCTGGTTGCATGTACTCTAGTCGTACCCAGGTATATGTGTACAGCGTATACCTATGTGTATCCTTGGTCTAGTGATGCTTCATATCATATGCTGCTGTTTAAGCAAGACGTGTGGCGTGTTACGACGGCGGTGCCATTGGGTACTAACGGCACTGGAGGAATAGAAGTCACTGCTAACTATCAGGTCACTGCCGCTATCACATAAACAGGCACCAATTGACGTAAATATGGTGTATATTAGTTTATGTCGTTCGGTACGAATCAGTGTTTGTATATCGACACGTTTTATAGCGTAAACTACAGTTAAGCTGGGGTGATAGTCATGATCAAGGGAGATGCGTTAATAAAAGCATACGAGTTGCTGATATGATACAGTCCCCTTTACTTGTCGCAACATGTATCAAACCTTCGTGTCAGCGTATGTCAGCGTACTCGACCTAGGAGTCACGTACCTCTAGCGTACCTCTAGCGTATTCAGCGTCTCCCTAACGTATAGCGTATAAATCATACGTCGGAGCTAACACACGCATACGAATTGCTGATATCATACAGCTTCTTTACTTGTCGCAACATGTATCAAAAGCTTGACTCATTTCATCCATGAAATTGATGTGCATATACTCGTGTAATAAGATGTGGATACAGTGTGCATTACACAATAGATCATTCATAGCTAAACTACCTGTTATGTTACAAACACCTGGAGATATGTACACGGATGAAGCTTGCATCTATGGTTAAGCATATGCCTACTATTTAATACCTACACGAACACAATAAAGGAAGGTGCTTCAATTTATCTAATTATAATACGTGGTGAAATATGGTATATGCATTTTGGCCTGTAGTGTTGCATGGCTCTGTGATACATGCATTCATGCTGTGAGGTTGCTATACGCTAGACATATTTGCTGTTCATTTTATAATGTCTATAAGAGTTCAGGGTATCCTTTCACAAAACTATCGTATCCGCTAAAAGACCATACACAGCGCTCTCGTTGCAGTGTATTAGCTATCGGCAAAGAGAACGTCATGATATATTAGTGATTAAGATAGCTTCGTGAAAGGATACTCTGTTCATTATTGAAACTACCTATACACCAAATTTCATTCATTTATGACAATGTGAACAATTCGGGTGGTTTTTGTTATTGTTGTTGTTGTCTCTTAGCCGCTCTACACCTTTTTACCTGTATTGTAACCTTGCATCATTGTACACTGACAAGCCAAGCTCGACTATCTATTACACTTTCTTTTAAAGTAAACATATGCAGCAGCGTCTCTTAGCCTAGTCACACGACTACTGTATAGGGTATATTCATACACTTAAAGCACTGTGAATGCATACCTGTATTTGCCTTGCATGTCGAGCTTTGCGTGTACCTTATTGCTTATGGCATCCAGATTCATGTTCACTCTAAAGAATGTGTGTACCTCCCGTATTTACGTGTCAGTAATATATATCATGAGCAACTTTGTTTGTAAAGTTTTATACTGGGTGGGACTCGAGAACACTGCATAACATAACGCACTGTCCAACCGTACATGCTTTGATATTAGTAGGAATGTCTTTAAAGTACGATTAATAATTATATATTAAAGGCATAATATCACAGTTGATAGACCCGTATAATCGGACAAACGAATTTCGATCTGAGACTAATTACGCTTGA